>CM062820.1:1148904693-1149150753 GCA_031772625.1 Pinus tabuliformis | reverse complement strand
TGGTCCATACCTAGAAATCCAACGAGGTAAGTCACCCCATTTCCAATTTAAACACTAGTTCTAAAGAAAATAATTATCAGTTTGCTTGATAGATTTGCTCTGCAAAGATGTCACTCTTTCCTTGTAGGCTTGTCAGGAAATTTGAATTTTTCAATCTTAAAACTCATTACATGAATGGTTATAGTATCTCCCACATTGAAAAAATCATCCCACCACAGAGGAATATATGTATACATGTTAGGGGATCCTTTTTCTTATGCATGATGGGGGCATATTCCTTTCTAGTTCCTTTTTTGGTCTTTTATTCATAATAATATTGCTTTGATTTATAGCCCTTGTGGCCACCCAATGTTGTCGCTCTGGCTGATTCTATGTTCATTTCCTCTCTGATCTCCTCTCTCCCCCTCATAGATCTCCTTCTCTAGTATCACATCCCCCACTAGGCCCTTTTCTTCATAGGCTCCCCTCCCATCTCCCTCGTCATTCGTTAACCTCACACTTTTGTTCAGGCCGCATTCGTGGTTCTATCCTAGTCACCTGACTCTCCCATGTGTGTCTTTGCCTATTTCCTAACATCCATCTTCTAGTTCTTTGGCCTTTTCCCCTTTCTTTTTTTCCCGTCATTCCTTTTCAATATGCTTGTGTCCGCAAGGGAGAACCATATTACTAGGAACAAGCCAGCCAAGGTAGTACACATACTCATCATTGATTGGAAGAAATTGTTGCCTAATTCAAAAGTATTATCTCAAGCCCTATTCAGGATGATCTCACCCATGCTGAGAGAGAGGGGAACTCCCAAAGGCACCACCTCTCAAATACCAAGGTTCTAGTTGAGCTGGCTTATTAGGTGTCGGACATCGAGCACACACATGGGCACTTTAACCACTGCATGCACATAGTGGATCTGTATTGGCATATGAAATTTCTGTTATGCAGGGTTCTCCTCAATCGGTGTTGGTATAAGGGGGCTTGACCCAGGTTCAGAGTGTGTTGCGCACAAAAAAAATCCCCAACTATTGGCCCTTTCGACAATGACCTGCAAGCATATCGCAGTCTCACCCGAAGCAATTATGGGAGGCTGTAGAATCAAGTTTCTACAACCGAAGGGATATCCACGCAGTGGCACCATGTGTTTACTTCTACTCTATATTGATCGTATAACTTCGCGTGCCTAAGAACTTCGTGTAGATGATTATTTTAACAGAATCACATTAACCCATAAACTCTAACAAATAACAATATATCTTACAGTTCTTCATATAATTCAGTGAAAAACATATATAACGATACAAACAAAAACAAAGACTAGACACAAGGATATATACAATTCTTTGCCAAAACTTCTTATTTATTAATACAAGTCTTTCAATACATCTACATCTTCAATTGCCGCACCTAGTTGTAGCTAATCTGCGCACTCAGCTACAGACTCTTCCAGGACTCCGTGCACTCATCTATGGAGACTTCCCCAAAATTATAGATGTTAATATAGAGATTCAATTCACTTATGATATTTCATTTCATTCTTTCTCTCTTTTTCTAAGGTATTACACATCCTTAAATACATTTCATCTTTATGAAAACTATCATCCACATACCATCGATCCACAAAATAAGGACTAATACCTGATACTCGTTACAAAATAAGGGCTTTATCCCACTCCAAAAGCCCTAAAAATCCACACGATGAATATATATTTGACAGCTATTTGCGGTCTACTCCTTCTTTCGCGGGGTCTTTTACCCAAAACTTGGACCAAGTTGGGCCATGCCCAACAGGCCCCAAACATTCACCCATTACTCATCTTGAGTCACTCAACTTCGGCACCCTTGACCTTTGTTGTGATCCCGGTGTATACTACGTAGTAATGTTGGAGTGTTTTTGCCATCATTTTTTCTTCCTGGCGCACTTCCTTCAACAAATATTTTGTAGTAGGGCCAGCAATATTCTGTAGTAACTCTTCTTCCCTTCTCTTAAACTCCTTCAGTCTTTCATCCACTTCCCTTCTCTTCAACTCCTTCAACCTTTCATCCAGTTCCTGGGAAAGTTCCAAGGCTTCCTCCTACCACGGTTGAGTCCTCTCCTGCAAGATTTGCGCTTTCCTCCGAATATCATGTATTTGCGTCTGGAGGTTCTTTCCTTCAAAAATGTTGGCAAGCCTCTGCAAGAATGGTAAGTTCTTTAGAGTTGCCAAGATCTCATCGTGTCGCTTTTGCTCGGCCTGCAGTTCCTCCTCAATTTGCAAGATGTTTGGATCCTCCTGCAGTGAGGTCCAAATCTGCATTGTATCATCGAGCAGCTTTCTAGAATCTACCACCTTATCAAATATGCCTTTCAATGTTGCGTTTAGGTCCCTCTATCTCTGCTCCCGAACCTCTGGTGGCATACTTGGTTGCAACCTTATTTGTAGCTCTGATATCTTTACTTCGTAATAAAATTTTCTCTTAGCTATAGCATTCTTTGAGTCTTTAATCGTGAGGGCGAGCTTCGCGACCTTTTCTGCTGGTGCTTCATCCTCACGAGCCTGCACGAAATTGTGTTGCAAGTCTTAGCAATGGCCTTCTCAAGTTGTTCTCATTATTATCGCACTTCCTCCTTATCCTTGGCCAACTGCTATAGTTCCTTCTGCATCATTTCTTTCTCTAACTCCGACTTTTCTTTTAATAGTGACATACATTGTTCTCATTCCTACAATTCTGCGATGATTCCTTGGTGAAATTCATGCAACATTTGGAGGGCTAATGCAGCAACATTCATTTGGATATTGCGCCATGATTTGTCTTTCTCTCTATCTTTTGATGCTTCAAATTTTAGTGCCCAACTAGCATGTGTAACATCCTAACTTTGTATGTTGTTTCCAGTCGTTTTTCTAGCTGCAATGGTTGGGCTACCTGCTTTGTTTGCCTCACTATATGCAACAATGCCTTTAGCTCCTCGATGTCCTATTGTACCTCAGCCAACATTGTCTTGTAGTGATCATCAATCTTATCCCAGGTTTTTGTGTTGATCTCCTGGATCTTTTCTGCTATCTCATCGATGTCCCCATCATTGAGGACTAGCAGCACTGCTCCCTTACTCTTATATGCCTTCTGCTTATTTCTTGGCCACATTTTCACCACAAAGGGTGAATCTTCTGATACCTCCGCATCACTGAGATGTTCTTCATGTTCCTTTCCTCACCCTCTTTGTTTTGTCTCTTCATTGACATCCTTCCTACTCGTACCCGCACCCTGCGAAGTACCCTTCTTTGTCCCAACTGTTCCACTGGGTGGAGTCATCCATTCCTCCGTCCAATCCTGCACTACCGCAAGGAGATCATCTTTTGTTACGAGGTATGGAGATGGATGCCATGTCTCCATTGGATCATTGATTGCTTTCACATATGCTCTGTGAAAATCTACCTTGAACTTTGTGATGTGACGGTATTATTTATACAAGCTCAGTCACAATCTGGGATATTGATTCACCACCATATGTAGATCCATTGCCATGACTACAAAGAACATCATGTTCTCTGTTTCACGCATTGGCTCCTTCGTAAACAATAGAGAAGTATACCTCACTACTTTGCATACATCCACTTCAACAATCAGAAATTGAGAATCTTTCAGCTCCTTCCATGCAATAAGTGCAATAAGATTTAACAACCAAGCATAGTGGAAGGTCTTGCCTTCTTCCTGTGCTTCCCTACAATCCCTCAAAAAATCCTTACGTAAATAAGAATCCCAACTGAACTAGACCCATGTGCTGCATTTTTCTGCTAATGACACTACTGCTACAGGAACCTCATTGGCCCTGCACTTCCCTATGATCTTCCCCGCTAAGATATGTGTGGTGAAGCGCACACCCTCATATCCATGGGATTTCATTACTAACTAAAACTTTTCTTTCATCATCTGGGCCATCTCCTTGTCTTTGTTTTTACCCACAAATTCATTCGTGGGGTCCTTTCCTTGATATGGGAGTGCTGTTATTTTTTAATGAGAATCTCATCAATCGAGATCCTCATCCCTAACCAAATAAAATCATCATGCACTAGTGCAAGGAGCTGTCGCACACATATTGTACCGAATGGACTTCAACCGAAGTGTGGCACATTCATCATGTTCAAAAGTTCTGCTCTCTGCACTCCCGCAATGCATTCTTGCGGTTCCAATCTTGTAACTTTGCTATCTGTGTAGTAAAATTTCTTCAAGTACCTACTGGGCTCAAACTGCAGGAATTTTCTTCTGTCATTGAAATCCCAGTCTTCCAATTTGACCTAGGGGATCTTCCCCAACACTTCTCCTTCAAAATGCACTTCCTTTGGCAATAGTGGCATGTAGGTAGAAAAATTCCCTTCTTTTGGCTCCCTAACTGGCTTTGCGTTTGGCTTCCTCAGTGGCATGTACACTGGGAGCATAGAGGGAATCTCCACATCCTCTATCTCCTTTCGCTGAAATTTAGCTTCTTCCTCACTGTCATGGACCTGCTGAGGTCCCTCCTACTGCATCGATCCTTTTCCTTTCTACATGGGATTTTTTCCTTTGTCCTTTGTGTTCTTCGCCCACACTTCCTTTTGCATCTTCTTCCGCAGAGATGTTCTTAATTATGTTGCAGAGATCTCTGCTAGTCTCTTCTCCTTCATCTTTTGTGCTTGTGATTATGGTTGTGCCTACGCTTGTGGTTGTGCTTGTAGTTGTACAGGCACCTTTCTTGGCGACCTTAAGCGCGTTGGGGACATGGGTACATTTGCCCCTACAGTCTTTCCTGCTTATGACTCCATGATACCAGGTAGCCATTTATTTCTAAATATCCTCACCAATTCTTCCCAGCTCCTCTCAGACATGCAATAGCTCTTCTTCACTTAGGCGCAATTTCTTATCTCTCCAGGAAGAAAAGCGTAAAATGTGGAGTGGGATGTGGTTTTTATAACAATTTTGAATTCCTGGGCTCATGATTGGCTTATATTTGGCTCAGTTAATACAAGTATGGGCTAGATACAACCAGTTGTGCTTCATAAATTCTTTCTCCCGCTCCTCTTAATGGTAATTTCCTTTTAATGGTGCCCTTTTTCCTTCCAAAGGTCATATTTCCGGCTAACTTCGTCAGAATTCCCCTTTAGCACAGTCACCTCTTCTTTGTCGCAACTCCTTTGGACTTTGTCATACTCCTGAGTATCACGCAGCTATTTTCCTTCAGTGAAGTCCCTTCCTACAAAGTAGTTTATAGTCTCGTGCCCACTTTCAACTACAGGTGGCACTAAGACATTCTTTCCTTCATTTTTCAGTGTGAAGCTCCAGAGACATAGTCATCCCTTTATATCTTTAATATACTACCATTCACTCATCATGGAATCATCTGACCATTCAACTTCGCGAGCTGAATAGCACCACCATCTAAAATGTTCTTGACGATATATGGCCCTAACCAATGCATTTTGAATTTTCATGGGAACTTCGTGAACTTACTATCATATAACAATACAAGATCCCCTTCATAAAAATACTTCTTCTTGATGTGACTATCATGCCAGGCTTTCTCCCTTTCTTTCTCCACCTGCTAATGGAATCCTGCTATGAATTTGTCTTCTTCTAGAGATAGTATCTACAACATTCTTTCGTTCATCATGTTAGGGTCTGCCATATCTATGACAGTTATGATTCTTAGACTTGGCACAATGTATTCCATAGGCATAATTGCTTCTTGTCCATATATCAACCTGAAAGGTGTCTACCCAGTCAATTTCTTGCATGTCGTTCTGTATGCCCACAACACCGCTAGAATCCTCAAGTCTCAGTCATCTCTGTTTACATTGCACACCTTGGTCAATGCATTCTCCATAATCTTATTGAAAGCTTCCACTGTCCCATTTGCCTGAGGATGATAGGGAGTGCTCTTCTGATGGTAAACTTGAAATTCCTTAGTTAGTGCTTCAATCGTCTTATTCAAAAAATGTGTCCCCTGGTCGCTCATCAAGATCTTCGAATAGCCAAATTTGGATAATATATACTTGAAAATAAACTTTGCAATAGTTTCTCCACTGCAATCCTTTACCAATTTTTCCTCGGCCCATCTTGTCAAATAGTCAGTCGAGGTGATGATATATCTTGCACCAGTCCTTTTTCCCGACGAACTGATAGGTCCAACAAATTCAATTGCTCAATTATCAAAATCCTGCAAAGTCACCTAGGGTACTGGTGGAATTTCATCTCTTCTGGATGGCTTTCCTGTTCTTTGATGTACATCACATGCTTGACAAAAGTATTTTACTTCCTTATGCACTATAGGCCACCATAATCCATCTCTCAAAATCTTCTGCACAGTGGATTTTCCTTCACAATTCCCACCTGCGACTCCTCCATGAGCTTTTGTCAGAATGTTTTGTCTTTCATGTTCAGTACTTCATCTGGTCCCATTTTATACAAGTGTCTCGCAATCAATGAAAAATCAGCTACTTGAACCACCAATTCCTTCTTTTGATTCATAGTGTACTTCACTGGCGCCATTCCTATGGACAAAAACTGAATAATATCCATGAAGTGATCATCTGCGACTTTAATTGCAAATAGAGTGCATCGGGCAAGTCATATTCAATACTTGTAGGTTCTTCTCATGTCTCTATCCTAGATAGGTGATGAGACCTAGCATTCAATCTTCTCGGCTTCACTATAAATTCGAAGTCACTCCAAAATCCCCTATGATGCCTTTCATGTCTGAAAATTTAGTGGGAAACAGCTCCTGGTATTCATGCAACAAATTTGTTATCTTGCTGACAGTGTCTTCGTCCCAGTAGTCTCTTATGGTCACATACTTCGACTCAGCTTCTAACCCTATATTCACCTTCCCCATCTTCAATGGCTTCGTTGTATTAGGCATCTCTATCTCAAGTTCATTTACTTCATGACGTCCTTCTAAATCTTTGATATCAATGTTTTGAGGATCTTCGTCTTCTTCTGCAGTGAGATTATAGCATCCTATCACATTCTGAATCTGCGCAGCCCAATCAAGTTGCCAGATAACCGGAACTTCGTTTTCAAAAATCTTCTTCTTAACTATATTTAGAGCTGCATCTATATGTGGACAATTGTCTTCAAATCTGAATGTCATCACAAATCCATCCACCATCTCCGCACAACTAGCAGCGCCATGTCAAAGTTTAGTTTCTAAATACCAGTTTTGCAGGATCGTTTCCAAAGTATGGATGAACCCATGCACCCATTATTATCACAGAATATCTCTCCAAGCTTCCATAAAGAGTTGTATGTGGTCTCTAGGACCATTTTTGCCATCATAATTGTCTGCAAGCTCTAACCTGGCTAAGGTTGAGCAGCAATAAATCCTTGCTAAGGGAAAGGATTTGTAAGCATTGTCGGTTGAGATGGCGCAGGATTCTGAGGTTATTGTTGACCTCTAGAAGTTGCTTGAGCTTCCCACATTTGGTGCATCTAGGGTAAAAGAGGACACTCATGTGTATAGTGGCCATGTACACCACAACATGCACAAGGCTTATTCATACAAATACCCTTGTTTTGCTTGGGTTGGACGCCTTGTTGCTAGTTGTTGGTGTTAGGTTGGTTCCTCTAGGGTTCACTAGGCTGGTGACCTTGGTTACCCTTGTTACCCTTATTCTTTTTCTTCGAATTTGGGGGATTGGTATCACTCTGTTATGCAAACACCTGGCCCTGAGGGGGCAGTGGCTACTGGGGCTGAGGATGCATGGGAGGATGTGACACTAATGCTTGGGGGGCTGGAGCACCAGGCTGTGCATAAGAAGGAGAAACAGTTTGGTAGATGGATTGGGGCCCTAGAAACATGTTGCTAGCAAGAGGGGCATAAATGTTGGAGGAATTTGTGGCCCCCTGTGGGTAGCCATAACTCTGGTGAGTGTATGGCGAAGAGTTTGAAAGGGATCCAACAATACTGTTGGCAGCGTGGGATGCCCCCGGTGCATAGGCACTTCCAGGACGAGGGAGGTATGGAATGATGGTATAGACATAACCAAATTGTGCATAAATCAGATCATATCTCAAAGCAATCTGGAGAACTTCTTCCTCTGTCTGAGGAAAATGGGACGTGACATCTTTCCCAATGGGGGATAAAAGGCTCTTAAGAAAGTAATCAAATTAGGCACAGTCTTCGAAAGGCAGGGAATGACATGTGCTCCTCCTTCGACACCACTCTTGAACATGGTTAGAAAGGCGAGTGGCAGAGGATTGACGGAACGTGGTCAATAGCTCTATACCAATGTCGTACCGAATAGGTAACTAGACATATGAAAGGAACGCTTTAGCAAGCATCGTGAAAATGGAATGAGAGGAGGAGGGGTGGTCTACATACCATTTTGTAGCATCTCTAGTGAGCGTGCATTGGAAGAGCCAAAGACGAATGGAGTCATCGATTATGGAGTTGAATGAACACCACATGTGGAAGGATCAAACATAGTTGGTAGGATCCTCTCTAGTAACACCCTCAAACTTTGAGATGTCTGAAGGAAGTTTAGTCAGCATAGAGGGCCAATTAGCATCATGGTGTATGGCATCATTTATTAACTGGTTAAGATCCAGTAGACTTAACCCAACCATAAAAGGGAGCATGGGGGCTGACGAAACGGTTTCTGAGACTGTTCCGCCTAATGTGACCACCGTCATAGAACTGGAGCCAACACCAGTATGGGTTCCTGCACCAGCTGTGGGTCCAGACATGGTGATGGCATGCGGTGAAGGAGGTTCGGAATCAGATGAGAAATTAGAAGAACCAAGAGAAGAGTTGGCATGGGGACTCGGATGGCTATGAACTCGAACCCGATGGGGAGGAGTAATATGCCCAAGCGGAAACTAGGGGTCAAAGCCTAATAGTCTCCACGACACACGCCTTGGTGGTGCAATGGTGGAAGGACACATGGAACACGAAAATGGTGAAGGGAGATCAACAATATATCTTTTTTCTCTGATGCGGTGAGCTAAATTTATTATGTTCAGTATTGGCTTGGTGGCGTAAACCAAGCGCCCTTTGCTTAAGGTGTTCTTGTGTGTGCAAGTGTATTAATTGATTAAGCCCATATCGTGTTTGTAAAAAAAGAAAAGAGCTTGCTGAAAATAAACTAGAATAAATAACAGAAAAATGAACAGTAAAACAATTTACTAAACCCCACCCAAACTGGGTTTGCAAACATTGTACTATTTGGTGGCTAAACCGATGGGAAATACACTGAAATGGTCAAGAGATCTGAATGTCGGTGTGACTGGGATCAAGTGACACTAAGCTGCTAGAAAGTGGTGCAACAACAGCAAAAAAAACAGAGGGGAAGATTGTTGCAAAAAGATAGGGAGATGGGTGAAACACCTAGGGCAACCGATGGCACCCTAAGGGAATGACCAAACAAGTTTAAATGTGAAGCTATGGATGGTAGCAACCTATGTTAACAGATCTGAAACAAAAGATTATAGATTTGGAAAATGTGGCTGAAAGTGCTGTAAAAACTCAAACTTCTCACTCAGCTAAACTCCTCCTAAAAAGGTGGAAGTGCACTAGAAGCTCTAAGGGAGCCTGAATTCGACTTCGATGAGTAAAACAGAGTGGATCAAGGCCTAAGCGGGATGAGACAAAGGTCAGACACCCAGCAAACACCTCTCAGCAAAACCCAGAAACAAATCTGACAAAAACCCAGAAATCGCATGTACTAACCTGTTTTATGTTGAAATCGCACTTTTTGGGCTGAAAGGTGCGATCTGAAGCCCAAATCGCACTTTTTTCGCTAAAAACTGCGATTTCTATTTTGACACTCCCGATCTGCTCGGAAAAAAGTGTCGCCTTTGTCATGGCTGGTTCCTGTGACCTGCGGAAACAAACAGAGAGGTTTCGGAAGTTAGAAATTTATCAAATATAGGGTTAAAAAACTAAGTTTCTAGATCTAAAGCATGATCCCCAGTGGAGTCGCCAATTTTTTGTAGTGCTTTCTTCTCGATGATGTATGGAAAGAACCCACTTAAGATTGTGGATGACAAACAATCTCAACAATAGAGATGGCTGCTAAACATTGTAGATCTGTAGTTATTGATAGAAACAAAACCTACCAAAATTTTAATCTATGCTACGATCATAGTTAAACAGCGAAAGAAAGAGTGATAACCCCAATTATTCAATGGAAAACAGATATGTAAAGAATAATTTTATAATAACACCTGTGAAGAGAACAAATAAATGTTACCAGTCCCCCTCTATGGGATGGGTTCTTGGCTATTCTCAAATGTCTTTAGATTCTGTAGAGTCTCTCCTCTATAATGCATAAACCCAGCAAAAATATGGTGTGCGACAATGAAAATAATCAGAGTTACAACAGTGAGTGCAACAATGAAAATAATCAAAAGTGAATAATGAATGGAAAACCCTTCTATTTATAACAAAATATTGAGTTATCCTCGAATAATGAGCAATAATAAAATATTATTGATCCCATTCTTGGAATAACCACTTGGAATATTTTATTATATTTGTTTAGGAAGAAAAAAGTATTTAAACTTTTATTTAGAAATAATAAATAAATAAATTATTTATTTATTATCTCAATGAATTAGTTAAGTAATAATAAACAAATAAGAATTTATTTAATTATTCCTAAGGGATATAGTCAAATTTAACAAAGAATAATAATTAATTAGTGATTAATTAATTATTCTTAGAGAAAAATAAGATAAATAATGATTTCTTTGTTTATTTTTCATGATTGGGTCAAATTTGACAAGGAATAATAATAAAACAGTGGTTAAATTAATTATTCCTAGAATAAAATCAAATAAATAATGATTTATTTAATTATTCTTCATGAGTTTAACTATAGATTACTTAATAAAGGTGGTTTATTAGGTAATTTCTCACAGTGAAAGCAATTTTACTATGGTAAAATTGACTTTACATGGTGTACTTAGATCCATCTAGTAAATTAGGCTAGATGATCAATTTTTTGGTGATAACATGTCTGAATCTTACCCACATCAACCTCCTACATTTCTACCAATCGCCTATATTCTTCTTATGTGTGCCCCACCATATAGCAGGTGTAGCCCTCAATGCTTGATCCAGTGCTAATAGTCTCTAACATTCTGGTACCTGCCTTTCATAATCTTTAAAGAAAGTATTTACATCGCTCAAACCATCATATAAAGGTAATTCACATACCTCAGCTCTCATGCAGCGCACTACTTTAGTGATCCTTTCACATCGCCTTATAGACACTTTATGCAATTTGTTCTGCCAGTTCTTCAATTCTTCTTCTGAATCTGAAGTGTAGGAACTATCTTGCTCCCAAGTCAGCTTTACATTTGCAATTGGATTGATCCATTCTTCTTCCTTCATTGTGATCTGATAGATATTATCAACGCCATTCGCACTATATTCCCCTCTGACAGGTTACATATACCTTGTCCCTTCTGATGGATCCAATGGAACAATAACCCTTATTGCTTTCAAATATCATTTTCCTTTTCTTCAGATTAACTATAGCCATGTTAGAAAACGCCCAATCCAATCCAAGCAACGTGGGGTAAGGATTATTATCATCTACTATCTCAATCACTTTGAAATCAATGGTAGTGCGCACTTTGTCGATGTCCACTGTGACATTAGACAACCTTCCTAGGGGTAATATTTTATGTTGATTTTCCATCTTCAGCTGAATAGTAGACCATTGCAGCTTCAGCTTACCCATCGATTCCCAAGTCTGCCTTGGCAAGACATTGGCATTAGATCCCAGATCTAAGATAACCTGATCCATGTCATATTCTCCAATTTGCATTGTAAGCCTCATTTATTTCCATGTTCTCTTCTTGTGTCTATGCAGATTATTCACTGCATGCATCTCTCTTCGTGGTACCTCCTTATAAGTATAGGATTCTATCAGTTCCTATAATCCCTCGACAGCCTTTTGATTCTTCAATAGCTTCATGCAGGTCTGTAGAAAAGACTTCAAGACATTCTGTTGAAAATGCAACAAGATGATGGAGCTTAGTGAAAAGGAGTCGCCTTCATTAAGTGGGCCCGCAGGCTATTTTTGGAGCAAAGTCTATTTTTAGAACATGTCTATTTCTAGACATATGGATCATGGTCTATGAGTTGCAAGATGCTATTTGTGGATGATTAGTCATGTTGGTAAAAATAGATGGACTTCTATTTTTAGACATATGGGCGGAGTCTATTTTTAGACTGCCAGGCTAAAAATAGAACAGTCGAATATTATTAGCTCATAATAATACTTGGACTATAAACATTATCTTATCCTCTTGGAGCACTTCAGTTCGAGCTACGGATATGGCACATGCAGCTGTCAGAAGGAAATACGATTTTCTTATGGGTCAGTTGAGCTATTGCATGATGGACTTCAATTAGAACTCAAGTGGTTGAGTTTGGTGGAGTTGATTGAGGAGTTGATGGAGTTGTGTTCAGTTTGACTTGGTTGAACTAGTTGTATTTAGTCTAACTGCAGAATACACTAGTGATGAGTGATGTGAATTAATTGTTAATTAATTCACTAATTATTAACTCATAAAGCAACTAAAGAATACATCAGTTAACTCAGTGCATGGACAGTTCAGTGGAGACAGGTGTTAGAGGTTGAGATTGCTGTCAGTTGTGACTATAGTTGTGCATGAGATTTGCACATGCATGGATTGAGTATTGCCAATGAGGATTGTGTGGTTCAGCCAAGGGAAATACTAGTTTGGATCAGCCATTCTCATCTATTCTCATGTAGGATTGCGCAGTGGAGGCAGGCAAGCAGCGGAGGAGATTTGAACCTATGATTGATTCAGATCTGAGCTAGTTTGTGTGTAACAGGTGGAGATAGTACTGGGTACTTGCGAGGAGTATTGTACTATGTATTGTTACATGTTCTCAATCAATATAATATACAGATAGTTGGGGGTTTTCAGCTGTATGCTTTCCCTGTGATATACTGTGTTGATATGTGTGATTGATGCTTCAATGTGCGCATGCGATTGTTTCTGAATACTGCAAATTGATGATCAATGGTAGAGGAGGTTATGTATTATGCATGCATTCTGCAAATAGTGTATAATCAGGATAATCTCTCTGAATAAGTGTTATATTATTCAAAATTTCTACATGGTATCAGAGCAGAGTTGATCATCAGATCTATTATTCAGAAAGTGATTACATTTTATTTCTTCAGGTAGAGTCTGTAATCGGGCCAGGTTGCCTCTGGATTCATCCTTCTTTTGGAAGGTGAGATATCCGGTAAAAGCCCATACAGTCAATCTCTGTATGAGAAATACTTTGTTCTCATGGATTTTAGATCAGAAGTGGTTGAGTTTTGAGCTGGTGGAATTCGAATTTGCAGCAGTGTTTTCTTGGTGTCAAAGTTGAAATGTCTTTCAACGGTTTGCGATTGGAGTATGCTCTTGAAGGCAGCTCAAATTATATTGCATGGAAAGACAGGATGGAGGCGGTGTTAGATGACAATGGGCTAAAGGAGTTCATAGAGGTTGATGTCCCAAAGCCTACTGATGTTGCTCACGTTGAGGTTTGGCAAAAGAAGACAGCAAAGTGTCGAAGGATTCTGTTGGAGGGCGTGAAGGATCACATTGTATCCAGCCTGCATGGAAAGGCTTCTCCAAACTTGATGTGGAAAGCGTTGATAGATTTATTCCAAAGCAAGAGCAACCAGAGGAAGTTGGCACTCAAGGATAAACTCAGAAACATTAAGTGTGAGAATGGAGACAGTATGCCCAAGTATCTCACGAAGTTCACCCAATGCCGGGATGAGCTGGGAAGTGTAGGGGTGACTGTCGATGATGAGGACTTGGTGAGCTTGGCTCTCCTTGGTCTTCCGAAGAGTTGGAATTCCTATCAGGACTCTGTTAATGGTCGGGAGAAATTGCCAGGATGGGAGAGACTTTGGTCGGATCTTGTGCAAGAGGAGATCAGGCGGAATACCAGGAACGGATCTTCATCAAAGGCATCTGATGAAGAAAATTGTGCTTTGGCTACCAAAGCAAATAAGGGGAAGGAGAAGGGTTCTCTTTTCGAATCCAGTTCTTCCAATGATGGGAAGAAGGTTGACAAATCGAAAGTGTGATGTTTTCGTTGTCATGAGGTGGGCCATTATGTTGCAAATTTTCCACGGAGGAAATCCAAGAAGGGATCCGGGGAAGTATCTGAAGGTAAGGCACTTGCTTCACAGTTTGAGTTGGATTTCACACTCTTTGCATGCATGGTTTCATCCATGGTGGGAAGTGGTTGGTTTCTTGACAATGGAGCTTCTTTCCACATGACCGGTGACAAGAGTTTGTTCAGTACTTTGGAGGAGAAATATCTCCAGATACTCATAGCGATGGGTAATGATGAGAAGTATAGTGTCTAAGGTGTAGGCACGGTTATTTTTCAGAGGGAGCATGGAGCTCGCCTTACCTTGACCGATGTCAAGTATGTACCAGGACTGAAGAGAAACTTGGTGTCGATCGCGATGCTAGAAGACAGAGGCTGTGATGTAGTCTTCAATAAGGGAAAGGTTTTCCTTAGACACATCATCACTAGACAGGTGAAGCAGATTGGTTCACGGGTCAAGAACCTGTATGCTCTTGAGGTTCAAGATGCATGCAAAGCCTTGAGCAGCGAGGCAACTGATGGAGACTTGGTGGTTGAGAGGGAGTGTATATTACCTCTCAACATGCAGAGCCAGAAGAAGTCTCAGACGATTATGGAGGAGCCATGATTGGTGCAACAGCTTCAGGAGGTTGTGGAGCAGCCACAACAAGGGAAGCTGAGAGGAGATCGAGTAGAGACATCTACTCATGCAGAGACCTCCAGTAGGGGGAAACTTCGAGCTAGGTGGGCTGAGGGATCGCATGCAGCCATACCTCCAGGTAGGAGGTGGGGTGATGTGGATTGATCGTCCCAAGGAGGGGCAGGATCCTTGAGGTACCCAACCTCTTGGATGAGACCTTGCTACGGGAGCCCCGATGTGGAGTAGCAGGAACTGACTGATTGGGTAGAGACAGATGCGGATGGAGCGGCAGAGAGAGCGACAGTGTAGGGAATCCCAGGACAGTGCATAGCTAGCAGGCTGCAGCAATGTGAGAGGCACAAGTGTTTTGCATAGTGCTAGGTGGCACAGAGAAGTGTGCAATGGTGCGAGATGCATGGAGATGTTGCAGTAGCGCAGATGTCAGAGAGGGAGCACTTGTCAGCAGTAGGTAGAGCTTCAGCATCAGAGTATGTTCCTAGCCCAACAGAGTGGTTAGTTGGGAGTTTTTTTGTTCCAAGTGTTGTTGGAGCAAGTGGACCGGGCAAATGTGTTGCATGTAGAACATTCCAGAGTTGCAGGATAGGGGTTGCAGATAATCCATATCTTGTTGAGAGGGAGTGTTGAAAATGCAACAAGATGATGGAGCTTAGTGAAAAGGAGTCGCCTTCACTAAGTGGGCCCGCAGGCTATTTTTGGCGCAAAGTCTATTTTTAGACTATGTCTATTTTTAGACTATGTCTATTTTTAGACATATGGATCATGGTCTAAGAGTTGCAGAATGCTATTTGTGGATGATTGGTCATGTTGGTAAAAATAGATGGACTTCTATTTTTAGACATATGGGCGGAGTCTATTTTTAGACGGCCGGGCTAAAAATAGAACAGTCGAATATTATTAGCTCATAATAATATTTGGACTATAAACATTATCTTATCCTCTTGGAGCACTTCAGTTCGAGCTACAGATATGGCACATGCAGCTGTCAGAAGGAAATACGATTTTCTTATGGGTTAGTTGAGCTATTGCATGATGGACTTCAGTTAGAACTCAAGTGGTTGAGTTTGGTGGAGTTGATTGAGGAGTTGATGGAGTTGTGTTCAGTTTGACTTGGTTGAACTAGTTGTATTTAGTCTAACTGCAGAATACACTAGTGATGAGTGATGTGAATTAATTGTTAATTAATTCACTAATTATTAACTCATAAAGCAACTAAAGAATACATCAGTTAACTCAGTGCATGGACAGTTCAGTGGAGACAGGTGTTAGAGGTTGAGATTGCTGTCAGTTGTGACTATAGTTGTGCATGAGATTTGCACATGCATGGATTGAGTATTGCCAATGAGGATTGTGTGGTTCAGCCAAGGGAAATACAAGTTTGGATCAGCCATTCTCATCTATTCTCATGTAGGATTGCGCAGTGGAGGCAGGCAAGCAGCGGAGGAGATTTGAACCTATGATTGATTCAGATCTGAGCTAGTTTGTGTGTAACAGGTGGAGATAGTACTGAGTACTTGCGAGGAGTATTGTACTATGTATTGTTACATGTTCTCAATCAATATAATATACAGATAGTTGGGGGTTTTCAGCTGTATGCTTTCCCTGTGATATACTGTGTTGATATGTGTGATTGATGCTTCAATGTGCGCATGCGATTGTTTCTGAATACTGCAAATTGATGATCAATGGTAGAGGAGGTTATGTATTATGCATGCATTCTGCAAATAGTGTATAATCAGGATAATCTCTGTGAATAAGTGTTATATTATTCAAAATTTCTACATGGTATCAGAGCAGAGTTGATCATCAGATCTATTATTCAGAAAGTGATTACATTTTATTTCTTCAGGCAGAGTCTGTAATCGGGCCAGGTAGCCTCTGGATTCATCCTTCTTTTGGAAGGTGAGATATCCGGTAAAAGCCCATACAGTCAATCTCTGTATGAGAAATACTTTGTTCTCATGAATTTTAGATCAGAAGTGGTTGAGTTTTGAGCTGGTGGAATTCGAATTTGCAGCAGTGTTTTCTTGGTGTCAAAGTTGAAATGTCTTTCAACGGTTTGCGATTGGAGTATGCTCTTGAAGGCAGCTCAAATTATATTGCATGGAAAGACAGGATGGAGGCGGTGTTAGATGACAATGGGCTAAAGGAGTTCATAGAGGTTGAGGTCCCAAAGCCTACTGATGTTGCTCACGTTGAGGTTTGGCAAAAGAAGACAGCAAAGTGTCGAAGGATTCTGTTGGAGGGCGTGAAGGATCACATTGTATCCAGCCTGCATGGAAAGGCTTCTCCAAACTTGATGTGGAAAGCGTTGATAGATTTATTCCAAAGCAAGAGCAACCAGAGGAAGTTGGCACTCAAGGATAAACTCAGAAACATTAAGTGTGAGAATGGAGACAGTATGCCCAAGTATCTCACGAAGTTCACCCAATGCCGGGATGAGCTGGGAAGTGTAGGGGTGACTGTCGATGATGAGGACTTGGTGAGCTTGGCTCTCCTTGGTCTTCCGAAGAGTTGGAATTCCTATTAGGACTCTGTTAATGGTCGGGAGAAATTGCCAGGATGGGAGAGACTTTGGTCGGATCTTGTGCAAGAGGAGATCAGGCGGAATACCAGGAACGGATCTTCATCAAAGGCATCTGATGAAGAAAATTGTGCTTTGGCTACCAAAGCAAATAAGGGGAAGGAGAAGGGTTCTCTTTTCGAATCCAGTTCTTCCAATGATGGGAAGAAGGTTGACAAATCGAAAGTGTGATGTTTTCGTTGTCATGAGGTGGGCCATTATGTTGCAAATTTTCCACGGAGGAAATCCAAGAAGGGATCCGGGGAAGTATCTGAAGGTAAGGCACTTGCTTCACAGTTTGAGTTGGATTTCACACTCTTTGCATGCATGGTTTCATCCATGGTGGGAAGTGGTTGGTTTCTTGACAATGGAGCTTCTTTCCACATGACCGGTGACAAGAGTTTGTTCAGTACTTTGGAGGAGAAATATCTCCAGATACTCATAGCGATGGGTAATGATGAGAAGTATAGTGTCTCAGGTGTAGGCACGGTTATTTTTCAGAGGGAGCATGGAGCTCGCCTTACCTTGACCGATGTCAAGTATGTACCAGGACTGAAGAGAAACTTGGTGTCGATCGCGATGCTAGAAGACAGAGGCTGTGATGTAGTCTTCAATAAGGGAAAGGTTTTCCTTAGACACATCATCACTAGACAGGTGAAGCAGATTGGTTCACGGGTCAAGAACCTGTATGCTCTTGAGGTTCAAGATGCATGCAAAGCCTTGAGCAGCGAGGCAACTGATGGAGACTTGGTGGTTGAGAGGGAGTGTATATTACCTCTCAACATGCAGAGCCAGAAGAAGTCTCAGACGAATATGGAGGAGCCATGATTGGTGCAACAGCTTCAGGAGGTTGTGGAGCAGCCACAACAAGGGAAGCTGAGAGGAGATCGAGTAGAGACATCTACTCATGCAGAGACCTCCAGTAGGGGGGAAATTCGAGCTAGGTGGGCTGAGGGATCGCATGCAGACATACCTCCAGGTAGGAGGTGGGGTGATGTGGATTGATCGTCCCAAGGAGGGGCAGGATCCTTGAGGTACCCAACCTCTTGGATGAGACCTTGCTACGGGAGCCCCGATGTGGAGTAGCAGGAACTGACTGATTGGGTAGAGACAGATGCGGATGGAGCGGCAGAGAGAGAGACAGTGTAGGGAATCCCAGGACAGTGCATAGCTAGCAGGCTGCAGCAATGTGAGAGGCACAAGTGTTTTGCATAGTGCTAAGTGGCACAGAGAAGTGTGCAATGGTGCGAGATGCATGGAGATGTTGCAGTAGCGCAGATGTCAGAGAGGGAGCACTTGTCAGCAGTAGGTAGAGCTTCAGCATCAGAGTATGTTCCTAGCCCAACAGAGTGGTTAGTTGGGAGTTCTTTTTTGTTCCAAGTGTTGTTGGAGCAAGTGGACCGGGCAAATGTGTTGCATGTAGAACATTCCAGAGTTGCAGGATAGGGGTTGCAGATAATCCATATCTTGTTGAGAGGGAGTGTTGAAAATGCAACAAGATGATGGAGCTTAGTGAAAAGGAGTCGCCTTCACTAAGTGGGCCCGCAGGCTATTTTTGGCGCAAAGTCTATTTTTAGACTATGTCTATTTTTAGACTATGTCTATTTTTAGACATATGGATCATGGTCTAAGAGTTGCAGAATGCTATTTGTGGATGATTGGTCATGTTGGTAAAAATAGATGGACTTCTATTTTTAGACATATGGGCGGAGTCTATTTTTAGACGGCCGGGCTAAAAATAGAACAGTCGAATATTATTAGCTCATAATAATATTTGGACTATAAACATTATCTTATCCTCTTGGAGCACTTCAGTTCGAGCTACAGATATGGCACATGCAGCTGTCAGAAGGAAATACGATTTTCTTATGGGTTAGTTGAGCTATTGCATGATGGACTTCAGTTAGAACTCAAGTGGTTGAGTTTGGTGGAGTTGATTGAGGAGTTGATGGAGTTGTGTTCAGTTTGACTTGGTTGAACTAGTTGTATTTAGTCTAACTGCAGAATACACTAGTGATGAGTGATGTGAATTAATTGTTAATTAATTCACTAATTATTAACTCATAAAGCAACTAAAGAATACATCAGTTAACTCAGTGCATGGACAGTTCAGTGGAGACAGGTGTTAGAGGTTGAGATTGCTGTCAGTTGTGACTATAGTTGTGCATGAGATTTGCACATGCATGGATTGAGTATTGCCAATGAGGATTGTGTGGTTCAGCCAAGGGAAATACTAGTTTGGATCAGCCATTCTCATCTATTCTCATGTAGGATTGCGCAGTGGAGGCAGGCAAGCAGCGGAGGAGATTTGAACCTATGATTGATTCAGATCTGAGCTAGTTTGTGTGTAACAGGTGGAGATAGTACTGAGTACTTGCGAGGAGTATTGTACTATGTATTGTTACATGTTCTCAATCAATATAATATACAGATAGTGGGGGTTTTCAGTTGTATGCTTTCCCTGTGATATACTGTGTTGATATGTGTGATTGATGCTTCAATGTGCGCATGCGATTGTTTCTGAATACTGCAAATTGATGATCAATGGTAGAGGAGGTTATGTATTATGCATGCATTCTGCAAATAGTGTATAATCAGGATAATCTCTGTGAATAAGTGTTATATTATTCAAAATTTCTACATGGTATCAGAGCAGAGTTGATCATCAGATCTATTATTCAGAAAGTGATTACATTTTATTTCTTCAGGCAGAGTCTGTAATCGGGCCAGGTTGCCTCTGGATTCATCCTTCTTTTGGAAGGTGAGATATCCGGTAAAAGCCCATACAGTCAATCTCTGTATGAGAAATACTTTGTTCTCATGGATTTTAGATCAGAAGTGGTTGAGTTTTGAGCTGGTGGAATTCGAATTTGCAGCAGTGTTTTCTTGGTGTCAAAGTTGAAATGTCTTTCAACGGTTTGCGATTGGAGTATGCTCTTGAAGGCAGCTCAAATTATATTGCATGGAAAGACAGGATGGAGGCGGTGTTAGATGACAATGGGCTAAAGGAGTTCATAGAGGTTGATGTCCCAAAGCCTACTGATGTTTCTCACGTTGAGGTTTGGCAAAAGAAGACAGCAAAGTGTCGAAGGATTCTGTTGGAGGGCGTGAAGGATCACATTGTATCCAGCCTGCATGGAAAGGCTTCTCCAAACTTGATGTGGAAAGCGTTGATAGATTTATTCCAAAGCAAGAGCAACCAGAGGAAGTTGGCACTCAAGGATAAACTCAGAAACATTAAGTGTGAGAATGGAGACAGTATGCCCAAGTATCTCACGAAGTTCACCCAATGCCGGGATGAGCTGGGAAGTGTAGGGGTGACTGTCGATGATGAGGACTTGGTGAGCTTGGCTCTCCTTGGTCTTCCGAAGAGTTGGAATTCCTATCAGGACTCTGTTAATGGTCGGGAGAAATTGCCAGGATGGGAGAGACTTTGGTCGGATCTTGTGCAAGAGGAGATCAGGCGGAATACCAGGAACGGATCTTCATCAAAGGCATCTGATGAAGAAAATTGTGCTTTGGCTACCAAAGCAAATAAGGGGAAGGAGAAGGGTTCTCTTTTCGAATCCAGTTCTTCCAATGATGGGAAGAAGGTTGACAAATCGAAAGTGTGATGTTTTCGTTGTCATGAGGTGGGCCATTATGTTGCAAATTTTCCACGGAGGAAATCCAAGAAGGGATCCGGGGAAGTATCTGAAGGTAAGGCACTTGCTTCACAGTTTGAGTTGGATTTCACACTCTTTGCATGCATGGTTTCATCCATGGTGGGAAGTGGTTGGTTTCTTGACAATGGAGCTTCTTTCCACATGACCGGTGACAAGAGTTTGTTCAGTACTTTGGAGGAGAAATATCTCCAGATACTCATAGCGATGGGTAATGATGAGAAGTATAGTGTCTCAGGTGTAGGCACGGTTATTTTTCAGAGGGAGCATGGAGCTCGCCTTACCTTGACCGATGTCAAGTATGTACCAGGACTGAAGAGAAACTTGGTGTCGATCGCGATGCTAGAAGACAGAGGCTGTGATGTAGTCTTCAATAAGGGAAAGGTTTTCCTTAGACACATCATCACTAGACAGGTGAAGCAGATTGGTTCACGGGTCAAGAACCTGTATGCTCTTGAGGTTCAAGATGCATGCAAAGCCTTGAGCAGCGAGGCAACTGATGGAGACTTGGTGGTTGAGAGGGAGTGTATATTACCTCTCAACATGCAGAGCCAGAAGAAGTCTCAGACGAATATGGAGGAGCCATGATTGGTGCAACAGCTTCAGGAGGTTGTGGAGCAGCCACAACAAGGGAAGCTGAGAGGAGATCGAGTAGAGACATCTACTCATGCAGAGACCTCCAGTAGGGGGGAAATTCGAGCTAGGTGGGCTGAGGGATCGCATGCAGCCATACCTCAAGGTAGGAGGTGGGGTGATGTGGATTGATCGTCCCAAGGAGGGGCAGGATCCTTGAGGTACCCAACCTCTTGGATGAGACCTTGCTACGGGAGCCCCGATGTGGAGTAGCAGGAACTGACTGATTGGGTAGAGACAGATGCGGATGGAGCGGCAGAGAGAGAGACAGTGTAGGGAATCCCAGGACAGTGCATAGCTAGCAGGCTGCAGCAATGTGAGAGGCACAAGTGTTTTGCATAGTGCTAAGTGGCACAGAGAAGTGTGCAATGGTGCGAGATGCATGGAGATGTTGCAGTAGCGCAGATGTCAGAGAGGGAGCACTTGTCAGCAGTAGGTAGAGCTTCAGCATCAGAGTATGTTCCTAGCCCAACAGAGTGGTTAGTTGGGAGTTCTTTTTTGTTCCAAGTGTTGTTGGAGCAAGTGGACCGGGCAAATGTGTTGCATGTAGAACATTCCAGAGTTGCAGGATAGGGGTTGCAGATAATCCATATCTTGTTGAGAGGGAGTGTTGAAAATGCAACAAGATGATGGAGCTTAGTGAAAAGGAGTCGCCTTCACTAAGTGGGCCCGCAGGCTATTTTTGGCGCAAAGTCTATTTTTAGACTATGTCTATTTTTAGACTATGTCTATTTTTAGACATATGGATCATGGTCTAAGAGTTGCAGAATGCTATTTGTGGATGATTGGTCATGTTGGTAAAAATAGATGGACTTCTATTTTTAGACATATGGGCGGAGTCTATTTTTAGACGGCCGGGCTAAAAATAGAACAGTCGAATATTATTAGCTCATAATAATATTTGGACTATAAACATTATCTTATCCTCTTGGAGCACTTCAGTTCGAGCTACAGATATGGCACATGCAGCTGTCAGAAGGAAATACGATTTTCTTATGGGTTAGTTGAGCTATTGCATGATGGACTTCAGTTAGAACTCAAGTGGTTGAGTTTGGTGGAGTTGATTGAGGAGTTGATGGAGTTGTGTTCAGTTTGACTTGGTTGAACTAGTTGTATTTAGTCTAACTGCAGAATACACTAGTGATGAGTGATGTGAATTAATTGTTAATTAATTCACTAATTATTAACTCATAAAGCAACTAAAGAATACATCAGTTAACTCAGTGCATGGACAGTTCAGTGGAGACAGGTGTTAGAGGTTGAGATTGCTGTCAGTTGTGACTATAGTTGTGCATGAGATTTGCACATGCATGGATTGAGTATTGCCAATGAGGATTGTGTGGTTCAGCCAAGGGAAATACTAGTTTGGATCAGCCATTCTCATCTATTCTCATGTAGGATTGCGCAGTGGAGGCAGGCAAGCAGCGGAGGAGATTTGAACCTATGATTGATTCAGATCTGAGCTAGTTTGTGTGTAACAGGTGGAGATAGTACTGAGTACTTGCGAGGAGTATTGTACTATGTATTGTTACATGTTCTCAATCAATATAATATACAGATAGTTGGGGGTTTTCAGCTGTATGCTTTCCCTGTGATATACTGTGTTGATATGTGTGATTGATGCTTCAATGTGCGCATGCGATTGTTTCTGAATACTGCAAATTGATGATCAATGGTAGAGGAGGTTATGTATTATGCATGCATTCTGCAAATAGTGTATAATCAGGATAATCTCTCTGAATAAGTGTTATATTATTCAAAATTTCTACATGGTATCAGAGCAGAGTTGATCATCAGATCTATTATTCAGAAAGTGATTACATTTTATTTCTTCAGGCAGAGTTTGTAATCGGGCCAGGTTGCCTCTGGATTCATCCTTCTTTTGGAAGGTGAGATATCCGGTAAAAGCCCATACAGTCAATCTCTGTATGAGAAATACTTTGTTCTCATGGATTTTAGATCAGAAGTGGTTGAGTTTTGAGCTGGTGGAATTCGAATTTGCAGCAGTGTTTTCTTGGTGTCAAAGTTGAAATGTCTTTCAACGGTTTGCGATTGGAGTATGCTCTTGAAGGCAGCTCAAATTATATTGCATGGAAAGACAGGATGGAGGCGGTGTTAGATGACAATGGGCTAAAGGAGTTCATAGAGGTTGATGTCCCAAAGCCTACTGATGTTGCTCACGTTGAGGTTTGGCAAAAGAAGACAGCAAAGTGTCGAAGGATTCTGTTGGAGGGCGTGAAGGATCACATTGTATCCAGCCTGCATGGAAAGGCTTCTCCAAACTTGATGTGGAAAGCGTTGATAGATTTATTCCAAAGCAAGAGCAACCAGAGGAAGTTGGCACTCAAGGATAAACTCAGAAACATTAAGTGTGAGAATGGAGACAGTATGCCCAAGTATCTCACGAAGTTCACCCAATGCCGGGATGAGCTGGGAAGTGTAGGGGTGACTGTCGATGATGAGGACTTGGTGAGCTTGGCTCTCCTTGGTCTTCCGAAGAGTTGGAATTCCTATCAGGACTCTGTTAATGGTCGGGAGAAATTGCCAGGATGGGAGAGACTTTGGTCGGATCTTGTGCAAGAGGAGATCAGGCGGAATACCAGGAACGGATCTTCATCAAAGGCATCTGATGAAGAAAATTGTGCTTTGGCTACCAAAGCAAATAAGGGGAAGGAGAAGGGTTCTCTTTTCGAATCCAGTTCTTCCAATGATGGGAAGAAGGTTGACAAATCGAAAGTGTGATGTTTTCGTTGTCATGAGGTGGGCCATTATGTTGCAAATTTTCCACGGAGGAAATCCAAGAAGGGATCCGGGGAAGTATCTGAAGGTAAGGCACTTGCTTCACAGTTTGAGTTGGATTTCACACTCTTTGCATGCATGGTTTCATCCATGGTGGGAAGTGGTTGGTTTCTTGACAATGGAGCTTCTTTCCACATGACCGGTGACAAGAGTTTGTTCAGTACTTTGGAGGAGAAATATCTCCAGATACTCATAGCGATGGGTAATGATGAGAAGTATAGTGTCTCAGGTGTAGGCACGGTTATTTTTCAGAGGGAGCATGGAGCTCGCCTTACCTTGACCGATGTCAAGTATGTACCAGGACTGAAGAGAAACTTGGTGTCGATCGCGATGCTAGAAGACAGAGGCTGTGATGTAGTCTTCAATAAGGGAAAGGTTTTCCTTAGACACATCATCACTAGACAGGTGAAGCAGATTGGTTCACGGGTCAAGAACATGTATGCTCTTGAGGTTCAAGATGCATGCAAAGCCTTGAGCAGCGAGGCAACTGATGGAGACTTGGTGGTTGAGAGGGAGTGTATATTACCTCTCAACATGCAGAGCCAGAAGAAGTCTCAGACGAATATGGAGGAGCCATGATTGGTGCAACAGCTTCAGGAGGTTGTGGAGCAGCCACAACAAGGGAAGCTGAGAGGAGATCGAGTAGAGACATCTACTCATGCAGAGACCTCCAGTAGGGGGGAAATTCGAGCTAGGTGGGCTGAGGGATCGCATGCAGCCATACCTCCAGGTAGGAGGTGGGGTGATGTGGATTGATCGTCCCAAGGAGGGGCAGGATCCTTGAGGTACCCAACCTCTTGGATGAGACCTTGCTACGGGAGCCCCGATGTGGAGTAGCAGGAACTGACTGATTGGGTAGAGACAGATGCGGATGGAGCGGCAGAGAGAGAGACAGTGTAGGGAATCCCAGGACAGTGCATAGCTAGCAGGCTGCAGCAATGTGAGAGGCACAAGTGTTTTGCATAGTGCTAAGTGGCACAGAGAAGTGTGCAATGGTGCGAGATGCATGGAGATGTTGCAGTAGCGCAGATGTCAGAGAGGGAGCACTTGTCAGCAGTAGGTAGAGCTTCAGCATCAGAGTATGTTCCTAGCCCAACAGAGTGGTTAGTTGGGAGTTCTTTTTTGTTCCAAGTGTTGTTGGAGCAAGTGGACCGGGCAAATGTGTTGCATGTAGAACATTCCAGAGTTGCAGGATAGGGGTTGCAGATAATCCATATCTTGTTGAGAGGGAGTGTTGAAAATGCAACAAGATGATGGAGCTTAGTGAAAAGGAGTCGCCTTCACTAAGTGGGCCCGCAGGCTATTTTTGGCGCAAAGTCTATTTTTAGACTATGTCTATTTTTAGACTATGTCTATTTTTAGACATATGGATCATGGTCTAAGAGTTGCAGAATGCTATTTGTGGATGATTGGTCATGTTGGTAAAAATAGATGGACTTCTATTTTTAGACATATGGGCGGAGTCTATTTTTAGACGGCCGGGCTAAAAATAGAACAGTCGAATATTATTAGCTCATAATAATATTTGGACTATAAACATTATCTTATCCTCTTGGAGCACTTCAGTTCGAGCTACAGATATGGCACATGCAGCTGTCAGAAGGAAATATGATTTTCTTATGGTTAGTTGAGCTATTGCATGATGGACTTCAGTTAGAACTCAAGTGGTTGAGTTTGGTGGAGTTGATTGAGGAGTTGATGGAGTTGTGTTCAGTTTGACTTGGTTGAACTAGTTGTATTTAGTCTAACTGCAGAATACACTAGTGATGAGTGATGTGAATTAATTGTTAATTAATTCACTAATTATTAACTCATAAAGCAACTAAAGAATACATCAGTTAACTCAGTGCATGGACAGTTCAGTGGAGACAGGTGTTAGAGGTTGAGATTGCTATCAGTTGTGACTATAGTTGTGCATGAGATTTGCACATGCATGGATTGAGTATTGCCAATGAGGATTGCGTGGTTTAGCCAAGGGAAATACGAGTTTGGATCAGCCATTCTCATCTATTCTCATGCAGGATTGCGCAGTGGAGGCAGGCAAGCAGCGGAGGAGATTTGAACCTATGATTGATTCAGATCTGAGCTAGTTTGTGTGTAACAGGTGGAGATAGTACTGGGTACTTGCGAGGAGTATTGTACTATGTATTGTTACATGTTCTCAATCAATATAATATACAGATAGTTGGGGGTTTTCATCTGTATGCTTTCCCCGTGATATACTGTGTTGATATGTGTGATTGATGCTTCAATGTGCACATGTGATTGTTTCTGAATACTGCAAATTGATGATCAATGGTAGAGGAGGTTATTTATTATGCATGCATTCCACAAATAGTGTATAATCAGGATAATCTCTGTGAATAAGTGTTATATTATTCAAAATTTCTACACATTCGTATCCACTTCCTGTGTCGCAACCAGTACAATCTCATGATTATCCTTCTGAGTTGGTTGCGCGATAGAGGTCAAGGCCCCATCATCCATAAAGCTTCACCACACCTCCATGAATACTTGATTTTTCTTCAAGGCATCAAATGCAGGAATTTTTTCAGTAGTTTTCCTTATCCATGTAGCTTCAGCTTCCTTTTTCCCATTGGTCTTATCATTCCCAGTCGCAATTCTGCACTGATGCATGGTTGATCTTCTCTTGGCTTAGCGGACATCAATTTGACATTTTCTGTAGGTTGTTGGTTTCTTTTCTCCTACATCTTCACAATAAGGACGGGATATTCTTCTATGACATGATCAAAGGACTTACAGTAATTACAGGTTGTCGTCAGGTTCTTACAGTCTCTCGTGAAGTGTCCTGCATGTCCACAGTTGTAACAAATAATTTGGCCTCGTCCTCGACTAGATCCTCCTCCTCCTCCTCCTCATCCTCATCCTTGAAACCCTCCTCAACCAACTCCTCCTCCTCGTCCTTAAAATCCTCCTCGACTAACGTGTTGGCCTTACTCTTCATGTGTGTGTCCTTCAGCGTGTAGTTTGTAACTATCAGTAGTGCACTCCATCATTAAGTCATAACTTCGGCAATTTTTCTCATCATGGCCTACTGATCTACAGAAGTTACAAAAAAGTTGCTTCAGGGTCTGTATATATTTCTATAATAGATAGCAGTCTTCGAAGCGATGCTGACTTCACATCCTACAAATCTCGCACTGCAGACCTGGATTTACTGGATTAGGCGCTCCACTTGCAATATAATCTATGAATATGGGGCATTCATCCTTATATTGACCTTCTTCTTTGCATTTTGTACACCATACTTCTAATCTTTCTGGTCTGACTTCTTTACCCTTCTTAAGATCCTATAATTCCAGGGTCAACTAGCGGATTCTGTATATGTTGTACTCCTTCATGAGTATCTCCAACTGATGAAGCTTCCAATTTCATCGCAATTTTCAATACTTTAGCATGTGTCACGATCTTCTGTTGCATCAATGGTAACCTAATATGTGGCAGTAGAGTGGATATGAACCATTCCTCATGCTGCTACAAGGGTATCTCAAAGCTCACTTGACCCATCAACACCTTGAACTATTGATCCAATTCCCACACAGATTCAGTCGATTCTTTCTTGATCTCTTTTAGCTCTGTGATACACTATGATTTTGATTTTGGCTTCTTGAACTCTGCTACCAAGGCTTTCTTAATTTCACCAAACGTAGCATTCGACTTATTCGCGGAGTATTCCATATACCATGTCAGCGCCCTCTCCCTCAACGACATGATGAGTTGTGCCTTCTTTGTATCATCATTATTAATCTATCTTGCCATCCATATTACATCAGCTACGAACCAAAACTAGTCAGGGTCCTCTTTTCCCAGTCCTCTAAAGATAGGTAGCTTAATGTCATCATACATTCTTCTTTACAGGCGGCTAAGTGGAGAGGGGGGTGGAGGTGGAGGTGTAGGGGAAGTATGGGGATGGGGATGGGGTGTGAGAGGGGTGGATGGATGGGGAATCCCAAAGATGCCCTGATTCTTTTCAGCTCCTGACTTTGACGCGCCTTCAGGATGGGTAGGGGAATATCACGGGGTTGTAGGGTTACTTCTTTCTTCTTCATTCTCAGATCCCAACAGAGGGCTATAGTCAGCCTCAATAAAATTCTTTGGATCTATTCTATATCGTTTTCCACTTCGCGTAGCTCCTGGTTCCAACTTTTTTCTTCTTTGCCCAAACATTAATCTGACTGCATCCGCAGAATCCCTTTTTCACACAATAACATCTTAACACAGAGCTTCGGAGAATTTAAGAACTTACCTCATTGTCCTTTGAAGAATCTTCGTTCATCTTCGCTATAGGACACAATTTGGTCGATCGCGAACTCAATGATAAATCC
The DNA here is from genome assembly GCA_031772625.1 of Pinus tabuliformis. NCBI lineage: Eukaryota > Viridiplantae > Streptophyta > Pinopsida > Pinales > Pinaceae > Pinus > Pinus tabuliformis. Next base: position 1,149,122,012 of record CM062820.1, on the reverse strand, counting down.
TCCCAAAATTCTATCGATCTAGAAATCAACAGCCCTTGAGATATTGTTATCGATTCTCTTGAGCCGTTGTATCAAATTAGGGTTCCACTCCTTAGGTTCATCGCCTTTGAAATAGTTCTTATGCTCAGCTAACTTAGATATCCACTCAAGCAATTCAATGTGAAATGAACCAAAGAAAATCTCGTATTGATATTCAAAGATATATCTCTACAACCAAGCTTCAGTAGATAAATGCGAGTTTATGTTCTCTTTTTCTGCAAATTCTCTTTCTTTATGTTCGACCCACTCCTAGAGTTCTTTCTTCGATGGACACCAAATCATATCCCTTTAAGCATATCTTGGTCCTGACAACAGAACCATTTGTTGGTATAAGGGGGGCTTGACCCAGGTTGAAAGTGTGTTGCGCACCAACAAAGCCCTCAACTACTGCCCTTTTGGTAATGACTTGCAATCATATCGCAGTCTCACCCAAAGTAGTTATGGGAGGCTACAGAACCAGACCTCTGCAACCGAAGGGATATTCGCACAGTGGCATTGTGTGTTTACTTCTACTCTATATTGATCGTATAGATTCATGTGCTTAAGAACTTCATGCAGATGATTAATTTAATATAATCGCATTAAACCCATAAAGTCTAACAAATAACAATATATCTTACAGTTCTTCGCATAATTAGTGAAAAACATACATAATGATATGAACAACAACAAAGACTAAACACAAGGAGATATACAATTCTTCACCAAAACTTCTTCTTTATTAATATAAGTCTTCCAATACATCTATGTCTTCATCCTGTGCACCCAGCTGCAGGTGGTTTGCACACTCAGCTGCAAACCCTTCCAAGCCTCTATGCACTCAACTGCGGAGCCTTCCCCAAAACTACATAAGCGAATACAAAGATTCAATTCACTTATGATATTTCATTACATTCTTTCTCCCTTTCGATAAGGTATTACACATCCTTAAATACATTTCATGTTTACAAAAACCATGGTCCACATACCATGGATCCACAAAACAAGGACTAATACCCGTTACAAAATAAGGGCTTTATCCCACTTCAAAATCCCTACAAATTTGCGTGATGAATATATATTTGCCAGCTCCACACAGTCTGCTCCTTCTTTCGCGAGGTCTTTTACCCAAATCTTGGACCAAGTTGGGCCATGCCCAACAACTGGTATGAACATAGAGAATATCTTGTCCACTCCATGGAACACTTGCACTGGCACATGAATGACTTGGATTAATGGCTACATTGCATTAAGGAGCACCTTGGCATCCTTCACCCAATTGCGAGAACACAAGGTGACAACAAGGATCTCATCCAAATCGTAGCTACTTATTCAAATCCCTTTATTTAGTCTCCTACTATGTTCCAAGTTTCTTCTTCTCCCATTTTTAGGTTTGTTTCCATAGCCGAAAATGCTCGTATTTTAGTCTTTGTATGGTAAATTTTGAACTTTTAGGCACCTGGACATCTTATGCCTCTCTAAGGAGGGTTAATTTATGGATATGGTTAGGTTTCCTGGTGATCGACCGACTTAAAAAAATTAGTATTATCATGTAATTTCTTGTTTAGATGGCAATACAAAAACTTACTAAAACATTTTTTTGTGGGGGTAAATTTCATTAACAGAAAAACAGAGGGTTACATATCATATTACAAAATGCAAACCTGTATCTCAGTAGGGAGATTGGGACAAAGCCAAAAAATGGACTCTTTGTAAAGAGGAGAGAGTCAATTGAAACTTGACAACAACAAAACTTAAACATATGCTTCTACTATGTGAGCCAAGCTGGCCATATACAAGGAAGACAATAAATAGACGATTAAACATTAAAAAAAATAAAAATAAAAATAACCATCATGCTTTTGGTTTCTAATCTAACCCTGGTATCAAGATGGGGGATATCAGGTCAACCAAGTTTTTCTTAAGTGCAAGGGGAAGGCCAAGGTGTCACTCAAGCCATTTTGTTCTTTTTTCCAACTTGCTGAGATGATTGTGTATATGCTCGATGGAATGGAGGATATCAAAATGTGATTCATGGTGATCGAGGATTGTCCTACCCATGAGGAATTTCATTTTCTAGTTTATATTGATAACCTGCATATACTAGTTATATATTCCCCTTGTGTTGGCAATGTCTGGACCCCAATCATCCTATTCAACAAGGACTTTAGTGTCAGAAAGAGACGACCTATGAGAGGAGGCTTCCTCCTCCATGTTGGTGAGTTCATCATAGATATATGGAGGTGTAATCTCCCTAAATCAAGGAGAGGATGCTTTAATTATGTAGTGTGTGTGAGTTCTTCCTCGGTAAACTTTCTCCTAGTATGAGGTAGCCCCTCGTCTAAATTTACCTTGTTGTCACGGCATGGGGAACATGTTTGGCTTGAATTATGATGACTGGCGGTGGAAGATAGGTCCAATGTCCCTGGAGAGACAAAAATATGGCAATAAAAACCTAAACCAGAGTCCAATAATATAATGTTTGTAGGAGTTACTAGAGCCAAGCAGCAAATAAATAAATGTGATGATGTAATTTCTCAATGCTTGAAGATGTTGAGTCTTCCACCTGAATGATTGTTACCACCTGCCAGTCGAGGACATTAATATTTTCCTCAACCATAGGATAAGGATAGGACCATGCTAGAAGGGAAACAAAAGAAATGATCTCTCTATCCAGAATTTGAAGGAAAGGTGTAGACTGGTTCCAGACATATAGACACTAGGCTTCTTCTTTACACCAACTAGGTTTTGAAATGCTAATCCTGAAATCAAACAGCCAAATACAGATCCATGCTATTAAATCGAACAAAAGGGTGGAAAATTTTACCTCCATAATCCACACAATTGACAAGGAGGAAGCATTACATGAAACTAGCCAATATAAACACGAGTTAGTGGGAGAAATACAAAGAGAAGAGGCTTAGGTGTAGGATAACAGCGAGCCTTGACTTCCATGAAAAATCCTAACAAACAAATATGAATCAATGTCGACCCATATTTAACCACCAAATTTCAGTGCACCATTGAGGCACCCAGTACCCATCCTAAGATATTTGTCGAGCAAGTAGCAATAAGAGAATTGGATATTCCCCCCCACTATAAAAAACACACCAACCGAGCGTTCCACCAAAGAAACCTTCAAGGAATCTATCCAAGGGAAAAAAACACTAGTAGTGGAAGAATCAAAAAAGAAATACCATTGCAACAACTAAAACTCAGGACCCAAAAGGAGCAAAATTTAGTAGTCTATGAAAACGGGAAATTAATTCATACTAGAAGTCAAGATAGATAAGAAAACATCCTTTACTCCCCCACCCCCCCCCCCCCCCCCCCCCCCGCCCCAATTTTGTTACTGTGGGGATTTTGAACCTGATATCCCATATGCAGCAACCTAAAATCTTCCCACTCTAACCTACCTAAAGGATTTCCCTTGCAACCTCCCCTTCATATCTAAAATAAATGAGCACCATCCCCATCGGAGTAACGAGCATGAAATTCTCAAGTCATCCATCCAAATTAGAGTGTCATCCCATATTTTGATCCTAAGACGTGAACTAAATGGTCACACAGGGAAATATTAACATATGTGGGGGTCATGTTTCCACTACCTCCCATGAAATCTCAACCCGCCCCACCTCTTGGCTAGAACATGTCATCCCATCTAGGGACCTGGATCCTTCATCCCAAGGATCCATATATTTTTTAATAAATCTTCTACAACCTTATTTGAGAGGGGAGTCATTCAGAAGGTTACACTAAGAAGAAATGTTAACGTAAGAATTTTCCCATCCATAATTAACCAATATATCTGCCACTTTATTGCCCCTGCGGTGAATATGTGAAGGAATGGTAACAGGGTGTAGATTCATGAGAGAGGAGGCTTAACAAAGCAAATCCTATAATCACCAACTAGTAGATATTTTAGAATCAGAGGTGTCATTCTAAATTTTTCTGAGCATGTTAATGATTAACTCAAAGCCTCCCTTCACAACAAGCTTGATGTATTTTTGAGACATGGCTAGTTCTAGCCCTGATACTAGCCAAGAAAGTTCTATAGAATTATTGCTACTAATTACCAACGATCCAACAAAAATTTGAAGGGTAAATCCGTGGTGATCTTTGATTATACCTCCATAGCTATAAGGGCTTAGGTTTCCATTCGATGCACTAGCAAAGTTAAGATTTAGGAAGTCCGAAGTGGGAGGGTACCAATGAGAGGGGATGATGGGGTGGGGGGGGGGGGGGGGGGGGTGGGGAGGGATGGGGAAAAGGGAGGAATAATAAGGTGCCAATGCTAGAGCATAATAGCTTTAGATCCCTAAGATTTCTAATCAGTTGAGGACTAGGATGAGGCAAAAATTGATTCATTAATATTATTTTGAATGATAGTCCAAATAGCATTTTCAGGCATAGAGGAATTTTTGAAGATCCGAAGATTTCTTTATTTTCATACATCCCTAAGGAGGAAACCGAGAGCAAGGATCCAAATGTGATTTACAATAGGATTGGAAAAGGTGCCTCTACGCCAATTAGCTCTAGTATTTGAGATACTAAGAGGGTCTTTGTTGATTTTTGATAGGATTGGGCTAAGACAATTCCATAGGGTGAGGGAGTAGGAGTAGTTACTGAAAATATGTTCCATATCCTCTGAGTGTTGAAGACATAAGGGATAGTTAGAAGGGCCTACAAAGTTTCATTTAATAATATTGTCTTAGGTTAGAGATTTATTCTAAAAGAGAAACCAAAGGAAGAAGGATACCTTTGGCCATGCATGTAGCTTCTAGATTTTAACCCAAAATTTTTTTCCAATAATGTATGGAATACTATTGCTAAATTCTAGGCTTCTTTGATGAGGAAAGTGCCTTTCGAGGAGTAGCCCCATATGATCTTACCGAGATTAATAGAATGTGGGGTTTTTCTACGTTGTAGCATTTTCCATAATTGTTTCCATTCGTTTTCATTTGGCTTGGGGTGAAGAAGTCTGGGGTTTTCCATTATCTCCATTGAGAAAATGAAGCATCCTTGGACCCTTAGTGTGCAACCTTGTTCTCTCCTTGGGATTTAAGGTTATCCATCATAATTTTCAATGGAAAATTGTTTCTCAATTTGGGGATTTTCTGCCACGAGTCATCCCAAAACAAAGCAGAGTTCCCACCTTCTATTTCCTAGAAGCAATGTTGTTGGATTAATGATACTCCATTTTTATCCAAAGTCCAGATGGATAGGCTAGATATTATGGGACTAAGCTTGATAAGATATTGGATTGAAGATTGAGGGGTGTATTTTATGTGCCAAATTTGCTTCCAAAGGTCATCCCCTCCTTAAACCCATTTCCACCAATTTTTTCCCCAAGGACTTCAACCATGGTCGTAGGGTCCTAGAGACCAAACACTCCTTTCATTTTTGGTTTGCATATTTTTTCCTAGGACTCCAATACCCATTTTTCCTCTAGGTTTAGGCCTTCCTAGTGAAATTTTCTTTGGACTCTTTTGATTTCTTGTAGGATTGATAAGGGAGCCATGAGTATGAAGCACAAGTAGATGTGAAAAGCTTGAAGCACTACTTTTATAAGAACAACTCAGCCTACTATGTTGTCAACTAGGAGTTGTCAACCAGCGAGACTCCAAGATATTTTGATGGGAGTGATCCATGCTAAAAACCCTTGATATTAGCAATATGTTGTTGAACAGGTGCAAGCGTGTTAAAAAAAAATTACAAATTTTGAATTATTGATTTCCATACCTGAGGAAAGAGAAAAAGTCTCCAAAATGCATATGAAAGCACGAGCCTCTGATACAAGGGAAGAGGTTGTGCCCATGGTATCATCCACAAATTGTTGATGAGTGAGTAGCAAATAGTCACCAAATGGACAGAGGCCTTTGAGTTCAGGTTCTCCTGAATTACTGATTTGAGAAGTTGTCCCAGGCCTTCCATTGCTAATATGAACAGAAAAGTGGATAGAGGGTCATCCTGTACAATGCCAAAATTTGGTCTAAAGTACTTTGAAGGGGAGCCATTTACTAATATTTTTTATCCAGATAGTCCATTCTGGAGAGAAACCAAAATCCTAGAGAATTTGACATAGGAAACTCTAGTTGAGCTTATAAAAGGCCTTTGAGAGATCAAGCTTAAGAAGCATCCTTGATTTACGTTGAAGCTTTAACGAATGAATAACCTCGAGGGCTACCATGATCCCATCAAGAATTTTTCATTCCTCCACAAACCTTGTTTGCTCTAGACATATGAGATTGGGAAGGAGGGGATTCACCTTATTGGCAATGATTTTAATGATAATCTTATATATAACATTGCACAAGGTAATAGGTCTGAATCCACCTAGTTCCTTCACCTTATCTCGTTTGGAAACTAAGGTGAGGAATGTGGCTAGATATTTTAAGATAGTTCAAGATTTACGTGATTCATCCACAACTATTCAAACCTATTTTCCTACAATTGGCTAGCAGACTTGAAAAAAATCATTGGTAAAACCATCAGAACCAAGAGCTTTATTCTAAGGCATTCCTTTGACAATAGCCTCAACTTTGTCCATTTTTATTTCCCATAATAAACCAGCATTATGTTCCTTGGTGACCAAGTGAGGTATATGAGTCATGATGTTGTGGACTGCTTTCATCCTGTGAAAATTGGGCTCCATTAGAATTCCTTTGAAGTGTCAAATGAGTTCCTAGGCGATGTGCTAATAGTTGTAAAACCTTTCCCCAAAAAAATTTTTAATAAAAACAATCATATATATATATAACTATTTGAAAATAGCACATTTGAAAATAACAAAATTATAATTTGTTGAATTTAAGCTTCTGTGATCCATATCAAGTTTTTTTAGAAGATTTTTTGGCATAAATCACATTCGAATGCATTTGTCAACGCATTTCGAACCAATGAGTGTGGTTCATCGTCAGGAAAAGTTCAAGATTCAGGTCCAAGTTGCATGTTAAATAGACAGAGCAGAACATCCAACGACTATACTTGACGAGGCAACGACTATGTTGAATTGGTCAGCTAGAATGGCTAACGGCTATATTTGACCGGGAAATGGCTAACTGGACTTGATCAAAAGATATGGACAAGAGAATATAATGTTTAAAAAGTTAATAATGCCTATTATCATTTTTAAATCTAAATTAATTAATGGGAAATAATTATTTATTGAAATGACCTATATTTAAGTAAAATAAAAAATCTTTAGTTCGTTAGTTTAAAATCAAATATAAATTAGATAAGGTATTTATTCATATAAAAATTAAATTTATATATAAGATATATAATTAAAAATTACATAATTAACTAATTATTAAACTAATTGTAAGTTAGTTTTAATTATATTAAATTAAAAGGGGAAATATTAAATTTACATATACTTAAATAGTTAATATAAAGTTAGTTTAATATCTATATAAATAAGGTAACGAATTACTTAAAATTAAAAGGGTTGACATTAAATTTATATAAGGGTTATATAATTAAACAAAACATTTAGTATTATATTAAAATCATATAATTAAACATTTAGTTAATTAATTGTAAGATAGTCTTTATTCATATTTAATCAAAGGGGTTAATATTACATCCATATATAATTAAAAAATAATTGTAAGTCAATATTATTAACGTTATTACCATACTGAATGTTGTTAAATCTATTAATGGATCTTATTAATAAAGCTATTAAAATAAATATAAACTTAAGCCTTATCTAAATATATTAATAAATTATAATAAGAAAAATTCCTAAAAGGATAACTCAATAAGTTAGGGGAATCAGGGACCAAGGATAAAAATTAATTAAATCAATGGGAAGAAAGTAAGAGGATTGTTTTAAAGTAGGTTAGTTATTAGTTCTCATCTTAAAAACATTCATCAATAATAAGGAAAAGAAAGTATTTATAAAAGGAAATTTATTACCTGAGCAATGATAAAGATTATAATATTAATCGAGAGGAAGGGAACGAGAACAAGCGAATAAAAATATAAAATCAAAGGGACGATGAAACAGGAAATACCGACGCTCCGGAAATTGAGGAAGAACACTAAAAGAGCAAGGGCAGGGGGGAAAATGGCTAGGAGGAGAGGGCAAGGATCCAACAACTGCTAATTTTCCAGTCGTCATCTCTATTGAGATTGTTTGGCCTTTTTTCAATCTCAATGGCCTCCCTAAATTTCTGATGATGAAACTGAGCAACCTAAGCAATAATACGAGCCTCCTCAATACACACATGATGTTTTGCCTTTTCAACAAACTCTGATTAATAGGAAGACCAGGTCCTCCCATGTTTTAAGTCAGTTGAGTGCTCATTAATCCTCTGATTAATAGAACGACCAGTCTCACCAATGTAGGGGGTCCCACAAGAACAGGGAATAACATAGACACCTTTCATGTCTTTGGGGTCGACCGGGTCCTTTACCGACTGGAGGGAGCTACGGATTGTGTTAAGGGGTCTAAAAGTAGAGGGAACATTATGCTTCCTAAGAATCTTGGCAATCTCATCAGTAGTACCTTGGATGAAAGGGAGATGAACCCTCGAGATTTGATCTTTTGGGTTTTTCTTGATCAATAAATTCTTGTTGGCTTTAAGGAAGGCTTTCATACCGAGGTGCCTACTATAACCATTATTAACAAAGACATTAAGGAGGTGGGCCTTCTCTTTATCGAGGCTCTTTTCATCAAATATTCTCGGTGCACGAGTGGCAAGTGTGTTGAGAATGCCTAACTTTTGAGCCGATAAATGATGGGAGCTGGCATGAAGATATCGTTCAGTGTGTGTTTTCTTCCAAAACACTTGGTGGGAGAAGGAACCATCAATATTCTTTGAAATAAGAACATCGAGGAAAGGAAGGCATCCATCAACTTCTTGTTCCATAGTGAACATAATGGCGGGGGATTGATTGTTGAGATGCTTGAAGAAAAGATCCAATTCTTCTTGGCCATGAGACCAAATGACATCAGTGTCATCCACAAATCTCTTCCAGAGCTTGGGCAAGAGACGAGTTGAGGCCAAAGCCTTGGATTCAAAATCTTCCATAAAAAGATTAGCAACAACAGGAGATAGGGGTGAGCCCATGGCAACACCATAGGTCTGCTCATAAAACTCGCCTTCAAAGTTGAAAAAAGTGGAAGTGAGACATATCTCCACTAACCGAGCGGTATCAGGGTTCGTGAGTTGGTTAATAACATCAATGGCCTCATTTATAGGAATGCACGTGTAAAGGGAGACCACATCAAAACTCACAAGAATATCCCTCGGGTCAAGCTTTATGCCCTTAAGTTCTTCAACAAAGGATGCAGAGTCTTTGACGAAAGACCCTATGAGGCCAACTAAGGGCTTAAGCTTCAAGGCAAGGTATTTAGCAAGAAGGTAAGTAGGACCACCAACGGTGTTAACGATGGGCCTAAGAGGAGCCCCCTCCTTGTGAATCTTTGGAAGCCCATAGATCCTTGGAGTAATGGGGTTACTCTCAATGAATTTATGGCAGAGAGAACTCAAAGAGCTACTGCACTTGATAGCATTAGCCACAGTTCTTGAGATCTTTTTCAAGGGATTCTTGGACAAATTTTTATAGTTTCCACTGTTACAAAGATGATCCAACATCTTTTGGCGATAGTCCTCTTTGTCAAGGATGACAGCAGCCCCTCCTTTGTCGGCTTTTAGAACCATGATATCTTTGTTCTGGTTTAAAGATCTGAGGGCATCAAATTCATCCTTGTTGATGTTGCTGCTGGGGGCTTTGCTTTCCTAAGGACAACGGCGCAATCTTGCCTAATAGTGTCCTTGATATTATCAGGTAAGCCCTTAATCCCAAACTCTACATCACAAATAATATCTTCAACAGGGATCTTCTTAGGGGCCAGGGCAAAATTTAGACCTTTACCCAGAAGATTAAAAACAGAAAGGGAGAAAAGAAAAACTAGAATGATTGACAACCTTATTGTTACAAGAAGGGGGGGAGGGTGGCGGGGGGGGTGGGGGGAATTGTTGTTATTATTATTATATTTCTTATAAGTAATACCTTTATTATTAGTTGCATCTCATTCATAGTTAATTTTATTGTTATTATCATTTTTGTTAGTCTTATCTTTATAACCACTAATATGTTCCAAATTACTAATGTTAAAACTATTATTATTATTATTATTATTATAACTGTTGCTGATGCTGCTACTACTACTACATTAACTTATTTTAATGTTATTATTATTATTATATAACCTTGTTTTAGTGTTATTACATAAACTTATTTTATTATTATTGTTACATAACTTTATTTTAGTGTTATTTGTTATCCCTACTCCTCCGTTATCCAAAAATGAATTATCACATTGATTTTTATTTAAGTTATAGTAACTTAATAAACGAGAGCCCAACATACCTGTGTAACCATCCTCCCATGAACCATGCAATGGGCCGCTTGAGACTGGATGAGGAACAGGCGAGGCCGACCTATCACTCTGACTGATCGACGTGGATACGACCCGTCCGCTAGCAAGAGTGAAGAGGGCAGGCAAACTGGAAGGGAGGTGGTCAATCTGCAGTGACGGCTCCTGGAAATCTGAAGGTAATGATGGGACCGGGCTCCCGAATCTATCCGAGCCAGAACAGCAAAACGCGGAATGTCTGTCCGAATGGAGTAGGGCGGACTGTAATGCTGTCCCCGAAGAGCTAGATGATGAATGTGCAGGGCCGTCAGCTGGAGGATAAACAGGATTTCCGGAAGGGTGGTCGGATCTCGAACAGGCAGGAAACGAAGGGGAGTAGGTTTCTTCAATAGTTTTAGGAGGATATACATGAATGCTGGAAGGTTGGTCAGATTTCAAGATGATGGGAATCGAAGGGGAGCAGGCCTCCTTAACATAATTAGAAGCCAGAATCGAATCCGCAGGCAGGTGGGCAGCACCAGAAGTATTGAAGACCCAGGTCTGAAGGGCAGACCTCTGATTGGCCGAAAGTCGGCTATGAGAGAATGCAACAACCAATGGGAAAGGAATTTTTCTTATTATAATTTATTAATATATTTAGATAAGTCTTAAGTTTATATTTATTTTAATAGCTTTATTAATAAGATCCATTAATAGATTTAACAACATTCAGTAAGGTAATAATGTTAATAATATTGACTTACAATTTATTTATTTTAATTATATATGGATGTACTATTAACCCCTTTGATTAGATATGAATAAAAACTATCTTACAATTAATTAACTAAATGTTTAATTACATGATTTTAATATAATACTAAAAATTTTGTCTAAGTATATAACCCTTATATAAATTTAATGTCAACCCTTTTAATTTTAAGTTTATTTATATAGATATTAAACTAACTTTATATTAAATATTTAAGTATATGTAAATTTAATATTGCCCCTTTTAATTTAATATAATTAAAACTAACTTACAATTAGTTTAATAATTAGTTAATTATGTAATTTTAATTATATATCTTATATATATTTAATTTTTTATGAATAAATACCTTATCTAATTATTGTAATAACATCAATTACTCTGAGGAGATGGCGACAGGGTTAGGGTTTCTCTGCAGAGACCGTCTGCAGCCCTCTGTTTCTGCGGTATGACATCGCCTACCCCCGTAACAGCTCTGACGTCATTCCCCCCCATTTCTCCACTACCCTTAACTGGAAACGGGCTCTCCACCGGCTCATTAGCTTCAGGTGGTTTGTTTTTTCTTCAACCCTCCCTCACTTCACCGACTACCTCCGTTCCTGTTAGCATCAACCTGAAGGCAGCTGTCAACGGGCGGTCTCGACAGTTATGGATGAGATGGTTGATTATTCTACGGATCCTTCGGAGGATGTGCCCATCTAGACACACCCCAGGACCACAGCGGCGGGTTACTTTACCTTCGAAAGCGAGCTCTCCGATGAAGTTGATGCTCTTCCGCCCATCTCCCTCTCCCGCATACCTTCTGTGACGCTGCCTGAGGACGCCCCATCACTTCCGGACTTCATCTCCCATCCACTCTCTCCACGTACTCTAGCTTTTGCGGATCCTTTGACAAACCCTAGCGAAAAAACCCTTGAAGTGGTTCCGGTATCAAACCCTCCTTCGTCCGCCTCCTGTATACCCTTGGCCGACCGCCTTTTGGTCTCTACTGCACAGGAACCTGTCTCATCTGCTCCCCTGACCACCGAGGCTCCCCCTCTGGGAAATTTCACGGGAATTGGTCCCATCCCGGGTATTTTTGCTTCCATTCCATCAACGGCTGCTACGGGACCTAGGGCATCCCCTTCATCGTCGACTGCACATCCTGCCTCGACACCAGAGACTTCTGCTACTAAATTTTTTGAGGTTTCTAAGAAGAAGCGGTGCTTGAAGCTCCGGAACTGTGAGGTATTCCTAAAACTCACCGAGGACACTCAATTACTAGACTCCATGGATACCGCAGAGAAAGTGCTTGTTGGTCGGGTTCGCGGCAGACATTTCAGTGTGGAAAAGCTTCAACAATGGACCTCAGAGGTCTGGGGTCATCACCTGAAAGATCCCCCAAAGGTTCAAACATTCGTTAAAGGTTGGTTTGCTCTCCAGTTCAGCTATCTTGCACACACCAACTGGGTACTTTCTACAGTCTGGCACATTGATCAAGCACCAGTTTTGCTCAGAAGATGGATGCCTATGTTTGACCCGGAACAGGAGAGGGTCGATGCTGGACCCATATGGGTACGCCTTCCAGGGCTACCTCTACATTTCTGGACAGGATGTTTTCAAGCGGATTGGAAATGCCATTGGCACCTACCTCACATATGATGACTCTTTTCAGAGTACGGGGTGCATGGCTTTTGCCAGGATTCTGGTTCACCTGGATCTCTCTGATGGCCTTCTGGAGCACATTAACATTCAGTGGAGGAATGCAGCAAGGAGGTAGATACTGGATTACGAGGGTGTCCCTTTTAGATGCAGACGATGTCACAAGGTGGGTCACTTGTATAAATATTGTCCACTTAATGGCAAGGGCTTCAAAAAGACCCCGATTCAGGAACCAGTGGCACAGGAGTCCCCAATTCAGGAGGAGCAGCCTCAGAATACGGAGCCTACAGAAGGGATGGCCGAGATGCAGACGGCCTCGACAGACAAGGTTACGGACCCACCATCGACCACTCTGAAGAAGCGTGGCAGACCTCCCCATCGACCTCCTCCCCCGCCTCCAGCACGAACTCGGGCGACCTCCGGTGACTCGCATTCTCTGGGTAAGAGCTTACCCTTCACTTCATCCTCTCCTTGCTGCACATCTTTTCTTGATATCATCACATCTGGTTTATTTTCCGGTATATCATCTGGTGTAACATTTGGTTTGGGTCCAGCCTCTATTTCTGCTGCCTCTTCCCCGATATTTTGCCATGTTGCATCCAGACCCATTTTTACCCCCACTCCTTCCTCCCCTTCGATTTCCCCTCTTCCTCCATCTTCCACATTCTTTCAGGCACCCCCTGTAACTAGTTATCTGACACGCTCAAAAGCCAAGAGACAGGCTTTGGACCATGTCGGGCTTGATATCATTCCCTCCCCCCCTCCGCATAAGCTCCATAGGGGAAGACCCTCCTTGCTCAGATGAGATTGCTTTAGGCAAACAATCCACTATACCTGGGGTACTTAGAGCCAGAGAAACCCCCTCTGAGCCCCCTCCATGAAGATCATCTCCTTCAATTACTGGGGGCTTGCTAGGCCTGACAAAAAACTAGCACTATGTTGGTTAATTACAACCGACTCGCATGATATAATCTTTCTACAGGAGACTCTTGGTCCTGCTACTGTCATTTCCCATACCCTTCAAAATATGTTTCCTGGGTGGTTATTTATTGGATTGGATGCACATGGAAGATCTGGGGGTATTGCCTTGGGATACAACTCCCGTTCTATTAAGCTGCTCAATTGTTGGGGAGGGGCTGGCCATATTGGTGCTGACATTCATTCAGCAGACCTGGGAATGAATTTTTGGATTTTCAATATATATGGACCTTGTCAAAACATACCTGATTTCTAGGAAAACCTCCTAGATTCGAACATGTTTTTGGCAGACCATCTGATTCTTGGAGGGGATCTCAATTTTTCCATCGGTCATGCTGAGTCTTGGGGACATAGAGCACAGAGGGACTCTCTATCTGATTATTTCTCATCCATCCTAGATTCACATCAGTTGATTGATATCCCTTCAGCTAAATTACAAGCGACCTGGAGGAATAACAAGACAGGGGAACATGGTCTGGCTCGCAGACTTGATCGCTTCTTGGTCAAAGAGAAGGTACTTGATCTGGGTTTTCACATCAGACAATGGGTTGGATCTGGGGGGATCTCTGATCATCTTCCCATCTATATGGATATTGAAGGGGGTAGAACAAAGCCCAAGGGACCTTTTAAATTCTGCTCTGCCTGGCTCAGGGAAGACTCTTATATCAGCATGGTCTCTGAATACTGGAAAGCAAACCCTCCTGGGGCTGGGGGTAATATCACAAATGGTTTTATTCAAAATCTTACAGAGTTGAAGAAAATGTCCAAACAATGGGCTCACAACAAAAGGACCCTGGATGAACACTCCCTGCGACAGATAGAATCTGAGTTATCTGTCTTTGAAAATGATCAGGGAGGATTATTCACTTCTATTGAACACAAGGAGAAGATCACATCCCTATACTCTGCTAGAGGGAAAATCCTTAAGGATCGTGAAGAAGTCTAGCGATTAAGAAGTAGGGCAATATGGATGAAGGATGGGGATGCAAATACCAAATTCTATCATAAGTTCGCCAATGGAAGGAAGGCGATTAATACTATTTGGTAGCTTCAGAACGAACAGGGACAGGTTGTCAACACATTTCAACAACTGGCTGAGCTGGCAACCTCTCATTTCAAACGAATTTACAGTGCCCCGCGGGAAGCAAATCTGGCAGACATCATTAGAGTGGCACAACTTTTTCCGAGGTTCGTAGATCAAGAGGAGGAAGGGGACCTGACCAAAGCAGTTACTCTAGAAGAGTTGGAGGCCACCCTGAAGTGGTTTAAAAAAGACAAAAGCCCAGGACCTGATGGATGGTCAATTGAGTTCTACTTGGCTTTTTTTGACATCATAGGTGAAGATCTGCTAAAAGTTGTTGAGGATACCAGAATCAGCAGAAATATAGTAGCATCCATCACTTCTACCTTCATAGCACTCATCCCGAAAACTGATAACCCAGTCTCCTATGAAGAATATCACCCTATCTCACTCTGCAACTGCATTTACAAGATTATTGCAAAGATCATTGCCAACTGGATGCGGCCCATTCTATCCAACCACATCTCACTGGAACAATTTGCCTTCCTACAAGATCGACAGATTCATGAGGCGGTGGGCACTACACAGGAAGTATTACATACTCTACATATCAAGAGATGCAAAGGTATGATTCTGAAAGTTGATTTATCCAAGGCTTTTGACAGAGTTAATTGGTTATACATTAGAATGCTTTTAACCCATCTGGGTTTTCCATTCATATTCATCAAATGGATTATGAGTTGTATAACTAACATTCCCTTCAGCATTCTAGTTAATGGAAGTGCATCCCCCTTTTTCTTCTCTGAAAGAGGTTTGCGGTAGGGATGTCCATTGTCACCATTACTCTTCCTTCTTGTCATGGAGGGCCTCAGCAGACTCATAAAGGATGAACATAGAAGAGGCAGATTACAGGGCATAAAGATATCAGAAGGTTGTATGCTAACACATCTACTTTTTGTGGATGATGTCCTGATATTTCTCAATGGCAGCATTGGTGATCTTACCATCATCAAAGCCTCTTTCTCCCTATTTCAAATGGCTACTGGTATGTTGATAAATGATACAAAATCTACGTTGACAGCAGCGGAATGCACACCACACGAGATCCTTTTTGCACTTCAACGCTTCCCATTTACTCAACTGAGCCTGGCAGAAGGTCTGAAATATCTGGGGTATAAGTTAAAGCCCTTGGGCTACAAGATTGCCGACTGGACTTGGCTCATCTCAAAGATGGAAAAAAGACTCAATATCTGGTACCTCAAATATCTATCTCGTGTTGGTCGACTCACCCTCATCAAGAGTGTCTTAGAAGCCACACCTGTTTATTGGATGTCTCTGGCATGGATTCCTAGGGGTATCCTCACCAGGATACAATCCCTCTGCTGCAGATTTCTCTGGAAGGGTAGCTTGCAAGGCAAGACTTTTGCTTGGGTCAATTGGGATGCCCTTAATTTACCAAAGAAGTTGGGGGGGATGGGGCTTAAAAAAACTCGAGGACTTCTCATCTGCTCTGGCTGCTAAGCTTGGTTGGCACCTTGTATCAGCTGACAGCCTCTGGTCGAAGGTTACTGTTACAAAATACATCACCCCGATGCACATTATGGATTGGATTAGGCGACCACACAGATGTACATCTGGGATTTCTATTATCTGGAAGGCGGTTATTAAGGCATTGAATCCTATCAGAGCGGGTATTACTTGGAGAATCCACTCAGGAAATAAAGTGTGCATTGGTATTGATCCGTGGATTGGCTGCGGGAACATGCATAGACTACCTAATGAGCTCATTCATCACCTTCAAAATCACAATTCTACTCATATAGCTCATATTGCATATGATGATAATACCACTTTCCTGCAATAGGCCTGGAAAACTGCACTTCATCTACATATCCCTCCTCAATGGGTACAGCTATGGGAGGATTATACTCAGGCACTTACGGATGCTCACATTCGCATCACTGAAGGCGATGATGAGGTAATTTGGGCCCTATCTAAATCTGGGAGATACTCCCCCAAAGATGGTTACTTGGCCCTGACAGAAGCTAGAAGACCTCAGATCATTGCAGATTGGTGGAGGCATCTCTGGAAGCTTAAGGCCCCCCCAGGTCTCGGATGCTAATGTGGACAATCTTGCAGAACAAAATACCTACAGGCGATAACCTCCTCAAGTGAGCACATTATGGCCCTCACTGGTGTTACCTTTGCAGAAGTGATAATGAATCCGTTCAACACTTGTTCCTTGACTGCACAGAAGCCCGAAAATTGTGGGATATTATTATTCCTGTTGTTGCTCCATCAAGTATATGGGCTGGCATAACTATTATTGAGGCCTGGCAGACCTGGTATACCTCCGCTTCTGCTCCTAAGCAATGCAATCTGCCCCTTCTGATATGCTGGGCTATTTGGATCACCCGAAATCACTTAATTTTCCAGAATTCACCACCTCGCTGGTCTATTACTGCTGCCAAGGTTTTGGCCGACTACACCCTCATCTCGGATGACCCACCCCCACAGAGGCCCAGGAATATTATACCTGAACATATTGATCATAGCAAGCCATGGGCTTATTTCGACGGGGCCGCACAGGAGACTGGGTGCGGTGGGGGAGCTATTCTACATATCAACCATCATCATTCTTACAGCATGCTCATGGGTTTCAGAAGAGGCACTAATAATTTTGCAGAACTACTAGCTGCAAAACATCTCATACAATTTGCTTTGGAGAAAAATTGCAGAGACATACAATTATTTGGGGACTCCAAAATCATTTGTGACTGGCTGAATAGAACATCTAGATGCTCTACTTTTTCTTTGAGTCATATTCTAGATGAAACTCTGAGATTGATTTCATCATTTGACTCCTTTACATGTAAACACATTTTCAGGGAGCGGAACAGGGTTGTTGACAGCCTATCCAAAGAAGCTGCGATCGGGGAGCCGGGCATCTGGATGATCCGGGAACTGCGCGATGGAGATCACTATCAATACTACCACCGGTCGTTTATGGATATAATTGCATAATTTTATGTTGGCATATGAACATTATTATTTTGTGTATATATTTATCGCATGAAGGACTTCTCAGTTTTTATATATTGTAGTTTTTACAGTTTTATATATATTGCTGCCTCCCTGCGTGGATCAAGGCAACAATTTTTTTATCACTGTTGATGATGACAGTCATGTCTTGGATATGATCTGAATATGCATTTATGCATCTACAAAATGTAATTTCCTTTTATTAATGAAATTACGATTTTTCCCAGGGGAAAAAAAATACCTTATCTAATTTATATTTGATTTTAAACTAACGAACTAAAGATTTATTTATTTTACTTAAATATAGGTCATTTCAATAAATAATTATTTCCCATTAATTAATTCAGATTTAAAAATGATAATAGGCATTATTAACTTTTTAAACATTATATTCTCCTGTCCATATCCCTTGGTCAAGTCCGGTTAGCCGTTTCCCAGTCAAATATAGTCGTTAGCCATTCTAGCTGACCAATTCAATATAGTCATTGCCTCGTCAAATATAGCCATTGGATGTTCTGCTCTGTCTATTTAACATGCAGCCTGGATCTGAATCTTCAACTTGTCTTGACGATGAACCACACTCGTTGGTTCGAAACGCGTCGACAAATGCATTCGAATGTGATTTACGCCGAAAAATCTTCTCAAAAAATTATAACTATTTGAAAATAACAAAATTGTAAAATAGTTATAAAAATATCGTGTAAATATATGATCAAATGTCGATGAACGTTTTTTCTTAATAAAAAATTGATCATATACATAGGTTTTTTGTTTTGTTTTTTTTTTTTAGAATTTATATAAATATAGATTTTTTTTAATTTATATATATAGATAGATAATAAAGATTTTTTTTTATAATAAAATGAAAATTATTTAAAAATATATATATATATATATACATATTATAACTTAAAATTAAGAATATATATAATCTATAAAATTATATTATCTTTATTTAAAATTTATATTTATATGGTTTTATTCCTTAAAAAGATCTACATGTAAATTTTTTATCGTAACCAAGAGTCATAATGATTTTGTATTTCATCACAGAAATCATCATTTCCAACAGCAATGTATAATAGTGAAAACCAAATTTGAGACATTATTATTAATGAATTGAGAACAACCAATCCCTGGGTCAACCAAAGACGTACAATCTTTTAGTCACTCTGAAAGTTTGTGACCTAAGAGTTATATAGTAGCATTAGACTTCATAAAGTTTTCGAAAAAGTGGAATAGTCAAATCTAGCGAATTTGAACTTACATCATCATTGGACCAACAACTCAACCTATATAGTAGCATTGGACTTCATATAGCAATATTAGTTATAAATAAAATAAAATAAAAGAACAATAATTGTGTTTAGATAATCTTCGGCAAAATCACATAACCAATCTTTTGTCGACGCGTTTCGAACCAACCAGTGTGGTTCATCGTCAGGACAAGTTGAAGAACCAATCTGGCCTAGCTTGCTTAAATAGAGGTGCAGAGACTCCAGGGTTAAAAATACCAACGGCTAATTTTGACCAATGACCCTAGTCAAATTAGTTAAATTAATATTTACCTATTTTTTGTAACTTTTTATAAAGGCGTTAATTAAAAATATAAATAATAAATCAGTCTAATATTAATTAATTAATAAGAGAGTTCTAAGTAGTACCCTATCTAATAATCTAACGGTTATATCGCATTTATTTGTATCGCATTTATTTGTAGAAATAAATAAATGCGATATAACCGTTAGATTATTAGATAGGGTACTACTTAGAACTCTCTTATTAATTAATTAATATTAGACTGATTTATTATTTATATTTTTAATTAACGCCTTTATAAAAAGTTACAAAAAATAGGTAAATATTAATTTAACTAATTTGACTAGGGTCATTGGTCAAAATTAGCCGTTGGTATTTTTAACCCTGGAGTCTCTGCACCTCTATTTAAGCAAGCTAGGCCAGATTGGTTCTTCAACTTGTCCTGACGATGAACCACACTGGTTGGTTCGAAACGCGTCGACAAAAGATTGGTTATGTGATTTTGCCGAAGATTATCTAAACAATGTTATGGATCACAGAAGTCTAAATTCCTTAACAATAATTGTGTTTGATGCTGACATAGGAAATTATGTTATGAGATGAAAAACAACATCATTATTTAAGGGTACTATATACTACACTATATTATCATCACTCATAATTATTTATTATATCATTTGCACTCAATCCCAAATCATTGAAATATAAATGTGGTGTTTTCTTTGAGAGTCCATTTAAGTGGTTGTATTTTACATTTATCTGATATTTTATATTTTTCAATGTCTTAAGTATTTTAGGAGTAATTGACTTGGAGTTTGTTATATCAATAAATATAGAATTTTGAAATGTTGATAAAATTTAAATATGATTTTCGTAATGTTAAGATCAAAGGTTTAAATTGTTGGTTAAAGTTTTAGTTTTTAAGTTTGATTGGTATAATACGGTGATATTAATCTTTTCAAAATGTATGAGATATAGAATAATGGGTGGTGTGGTATTTTTTTAAGACACTTATTGTGCGAAGGTTTATGGTCCAAAATTATGTAGGTGTAAAAGGCTCGTTCATGTTAAAAGTTAGTATGGCCTAGGCCGAGTGTGATCTTCATATAATTTTTTATGGCTTAAATGTCCTTAGGTCATGGTTTCTTAGCTAAAGGCTAGTTCGTCAAGTCATGAACAAACTAGCAAAAAAAAATTGTTATTTTCTTCAAAATAAAGACAAAATTATAATATTTAGGGTTACTAGTTTAGTCCATATTGATACAATCTCAAGGCCTTGATGTACAAGAACATCATTGTGTGCAAATAAAACCTAACTCATTGGTGGTCCATATAAGGGTAAAGTTTTATTTTTTCCATGTGTCTCTAGGTTATGGGTCATTAACATGCTTCTTTATGCCTGAAGAAGATGAGCTCTTAGCCAATCAAAAGCAACTTTAGGTCATACTCTAAGATCGGAAGGGGTTTTAGCTTAGATAGTGTCTATAAGAATGTTAGTATCTTGTACTTTCATAATTGAGGTTATAATAGTGGATTCATGTGCCTTCAAGTAGCATCTAGCATTAGCCATATACATGACCAAAAACTAACCTTGGTTGCAATTTAATCTCTTACATGAGAGGTATAACTATGATGGTATATTGGAAGGGGTAATATATAAATATTCAACATTAAACTTATGGAAAGCATTCATTCTCACACACACACACACACAATCCTTGATGGAGGTGTTATATGATGTGATGGAGGTGGTTGAGGGCATGACCACCATCACCACAAGCAATGCTTGTGGCAAACGTGGCCTGCTAACATGCTCAACATAGTAAATTCATGTAGTACATGCATGCATCTAAGGATTAGTGTGCCTTAATGCTCTACATTACTCCCTAATGCAGACCATACACTTTTCATGTGGTTCATCCGATGTGAGTTGGTACATATTCTCAAAAATCTAGAACTCATGATGGTGATGCTCTCTATTTGGACTTTTCCTAATTTGTCCCTTGATTTTTTCTATATGTGGCTTCTCTTCGCAACCCTCCATGTCGTGGATCTTTGGTCTTTCCATCCCTTCTCCTTGTCACTCATTGAGTAGTGCCCTGGTTCCGATGATGACATAACAAACCTTTGGTTTCACTCTCATGGGTTCAAAGTCTTCTCCTAGTTTCACTTCCAAGCTTCCTAGTCACTCACACCTTTTCACTTCATTCTTCCCATTGCCACCATGACCTGCTAGCGAGCCAGGTGTAGAAAGGGTGGAAGTGGTAACAACTCTCAGGGTGGCTAAAGGGTTAAGTTTCCACCGAATACTCAACCCATTTGTATCACTTCCGGACTCTACTAGTAGTGTAGTAGGAGCTCAATGAAATGCTTGACATGTTACGCATAGTCCTAGCAGGTGGCATCATTGGGTTGACATGTTGCGCATATTCCTAGCAGGTGGAAGACATGTTATTTTCCACAAGGGGGTGTTTTTTCATTGAATTAGAGCTTAATGGGGGGATCCATATTGGGTCACCCACCTTAGGGAATCAATTAGCTATGTTATTGACTAACAAATTTGAAATTTTATTTGTCTAACTTGACACAATATGATTTTATATTCTTAAATAACCTAAGTTCGAAGTCTTAATACAAAGCTTGGACTTCATGGCTTCAAATACGAGAATTGTTTATTGATATAAAAGTTAGAAGTATTTCCACTAATATTTGAGTTCATCACATATAATTTCCCTTTTGACAGTTTCATGAGTGTAAACATTTAGTGTCCCTTGCTTCCTATTTGTTTGTACAAGTTTACTACTAGCCATTTTAAAGCCAATGAGGGTTACCCAATACCAAGGACATGTAAATTATAAACCATTACACTAAATCCATATTGATTTAATTTTATTTTAATTACCCTACAACAAATCATGATTAAACCAACATTCCCTCTCTAAACTTGACTTGGACTAAACTTCTATTCCCTTGAGTTTTTCATTTCAGATGAACTATCGCAATTATATAAATTAAATAGATGGTAAATGCCAATAGGCATCAATCCATGATAACCACCAAAACACTTCATGCTACCTTTCACATTGCCAAGATTAAAAAAATCATAAAAAATACGTAAATTATAATTTTTTTAATTAATATTTACTATTAATTATAAAAGGAATTAATATGTGAGTTAGACATGTATACATTTAAAAACGTGTGTAACAAGATTCGTAACTATGGATATTTTTAAATTGAAATAGGCTTTGTTATAATATTATGGCTTATCAATACCATATGCCCAAAAAACCATAACCTATTTCATATGACACTTGTTCATATGGAGTTTTTTTAATTAATCAATTTAATCAAATGGGTAGAAAGGGCATAACTACTTTTGAGATAAATCTCGACCGTTGATCCTTAACTACTAATAATAATATTTTAGAATATTCCATGGAGTCTAAATCCCTACCCTCCACCTACCAATTATTGATAATTAAATTAAAATTATGGAAGCTCTATTCCAAAATAAAAGTGCCTATTAACATAAATATTAATTTAATTTATGGTAAAAATTTAAAACCATGTTATGTATGACAAAGTGAATGCAATATCGAAACCACTTTTGTGAAATTATTTTAAAGATCGTAAATAAAAAATTATAAGTATTATTTTGATTAAAATAGCCTTATCCAATTATTTTAATTATATTTGAATTAGCTAAATAATTATGTGTTAATTAATTTAATTTGGCTCTGATTCATTTAACAATTCTATGAAATAAGTCAATACTATTATTTGAAAAGGAAACAAATACATATTTTTATCTTAATTGAAACAACCTTATGAGATTCTTTTATTAAAATAGTAGGTTATATTTTTCATATACAAAGTTTAAATCTATGTTAAATCTGAATTTTTCAAGCAATTTTCGGATCAATTTCTTAAAGTGTAATTTTTTATATCAATCAATTCCATGTCATGTGCTAATTCTTTCATATTAAATGATTAAAAAAATGCACATTAAATACCTCTAGGTTTTTCAATAAAGCCATGTATAAGACGGATCTAGGTTAGTTTAGTATTATTATTTGTTGTCACATACATATGTATATATGTAGTTATTTAATTTTTTAATGTAATGTTATGTTTGTTCATGACAATATCTCTGCCATACTAGTCTATAGAGAATTTCATTAGTCCGTGCAAAAATCAAAATACTTCATAACATGAGACATGTATAGGTAGGTAGATGACTATGTCCAACTAACAAGAATTATATATTGTGTAGTGTTATCTTCTGGAGTCATCGCATTCATGTTTGTTGGAATCGACGTTTCGAACCAACCTCTATGGTTCATCATCAGGATTAGATCCATGAGTGAAATAAGTCAGAACTCAATGAGGTTTAAATAAGGCTAGGGTTGGGATGGGAATGAATATTAGCCGACATGTTAGATGATGTAATTTCGCTTTGTTATAATTTGTTTATTTTAATTTTATTATTAATTTAATAATTATTTTAGTTATTGGTTTTTAATTCATAATTTAATATCTAGTTTTTCTTTTTAGATTTAAAATTAGGATTAGAATTATAAATATTAATTAGTGATTATCAACTAACTAATAATTATCTGTATAATTAATTAATTTTTATTAATTATATGTTTGAAATGAATATTAGTGATATGATATGATTGAAATGAATATTAATGAATATTAATGATATGATATGATTGAAATGAATATTAATAATATGATATACATATGAATTATATATGATATATATCAATTATTATATGATATATATGAATTATCTTAATTTTAAGCTACGATTGAATGATTAAAAATAAAATAAACTAAAATCATAATTAATACCTAGTGACTAATAATGATTTAAAAAACTAATTTATGGTTATGCACTTTAAATTTATATTATTATTATTATTAATTCCAAAAATGAATTTAATATTTTGGAATTAAATTAAATAATTTTTTATTTCTTTTTGTGAATGAAGATTAAATGTTTGTAAACTTAATTTTAATTTTTTATTATTATTATTATGCAATATTGATAATCAGTTATAAAGGTGACATAAGGTTTTTTTACGCAAGACGGAGCGGAGGACGAACAACGAGGTCCAACAGCGAGGGTTGCAGATAGTTGCAGTCGATGAACCTTATGGAGGGCCACAGAGGAGGGAGCTCCACTCCCTCCTATAAGGAGGTCGTAGCCAGTAGAGGCAAGAAACCTTTAGAAAATGCTAGAGGAACTGGGGAGGAAGGTAAAAGAAAAATGCAAGAAGAGACAGGAGAAGCCATAAATAAGGAAAAGAATGGCACAAAAGACAAGGAGGCAAAAGACAAAAAACAGGGAACTAAAGACAAAAAACAAAAGGGACCCTGCAAACCCAAAGCAGAGATAATACCCAGGGTCATTTTAAATGATCCGGCTCTGCAGGTGCACAGGGATCACATGCGGACGTATGCCATCATCTGTAAGTTCATGGGATTATGGCCCACTGAAAAAGCTTTACAGTCATGGATTAAATACCACTGGAAACCTAAAGGGAGCATAGAACTACATCTTGGGTCTAAGGGATTCTTTACAGTGGTGTTCACGAATATTGAAGACAAGGACAGAGTATTTGAAGGAGGGCCTTACTTCTATGCTGCAGCGGGACTCTACATGCGGCCATGGATGATGAATTTTGTTCCAGAAAGGGAAACTTTCACTTCAGTACCGGTCTGGGTAAGGCTCTATTCTCTACCTCTTGATTACTGGCAAAATGAATCGTTAGCCGCCATAGGCAACAAATTAGGTCGCTATGTTAAAGCCTCTGAAGCCACTAGAAGGGGAAAATATACTTCCTTTGCCAGAATATGTGTGGAAATGGATCTATCAGGAGCTCTACCAGATGAGGTGATCTTGGAAGTTTTTGATGAAGAATGGGTGCAAACAGTAGACTATGAGCACATTTTGTTCAGATGTCACAGATTTCATGAACATGGACACCTTTTCAGAGACTGTCCGCTCAGTAAAGTAGTAAACAAGAGCAAAACTAATACAATGAAGGAAACAAACAGCTTCCAGAAAGTGGTTAATCAAGGTAAAGGAGGTAAAAGAGGACCGAAACAACATCAAGACGAAGGAAAACAGTTCAGTCAGAACAAATTCCAAGTGCTTGAGGAAGAGGAAGAGATTACAAAAGAAGATCAAGCAATGGAAGGAAGTACTGTGGAAAAGGAGAAGGAAGAAAACTGGGAACAAACACAAAATATTGATTATCAGAAAGAAGCTACAATGAGTGATGCAGAACTGGAGATGGATCAGGAAATGACCTAGAATGAGATGGACCTGGAGGACCATGAACTACAAGAAATTCTTGACAAAGAAAACCTAGATCTAGAAGGGTTCTTGATACAGGGAACCACGGGAGGAGTGGATTCGTTACCTCAAGAAGAGCTCAACAGAATACAACAGTTGTTTTTATGGAAAACGCAGGCTAAGGCACTGGAAAGAGGAAAAACCATCGATAAGCAGGACAACAGAGGTGTGAAAACGATGAAAACTACTCTGGGACTAGCCACTAGAAACCCAGGCAAGAAAAGAGGTAGGAAAAAGCAGAATGAACTCTTGATGGAGTGTGGAAAGTTGATGATTGATTCAGGTAAGATGAAAGATCTAGCCAGCTACTCCTTTACAAATCTTTAATAATGAAGTTTACATCTTGGAATATTAGAGGTCTAGGGAGTAAGAGAAAGCAGAGAATGCTTAGTAACAGAATGAAACAAGAAACGTCAGATATAATTTTCATCCAAGAAACGAAATGTTCCATTCAAAAATTAAGACAAATTCATAGCAAATGGCTTAGCAGATTTGAGTTTCTTGAAGTCAAAGCAGAGAATACAGCGGGGGGCATACTCACTCTATGGAACCCCCACAAAATAGGCATTTTGGATGCTGAGGCTTCCAGGAATTATTTATCGGTTGTTATTCAACCGGTAGGAGAAAGGGACACCTTTCTAGTCACAAACATTTATGGTCCTCAGAGAATAGATGACAAACTCAGGTTTCTAGATTCCCTAGTGGATCTCAGGGACAGACATGCAGATATACCCTGGATCATGGGAGGGGACTTCAACATGATCAAATCTCTTTCAGAGAAAAAAGGAGGAACAAGAGCTCTAAGTAAAGACTCTTTAGCATTCCAAACCTTTTCAGACAATATGAATCTTGTTGACACTAATTGGAATACTGGCCTCTTTACTTGGAATAACAAAAGAGGTGGAGATTCCCATGTTGCCTCAAAGTTAGACAGATTCCTCATCTCTGAGAATCTTATGCTGACAGATAAAGAGGTAATAGTGCGAGTTCTTCCCTTTGGAGGCTCAGACCACTGGCCAATTCAATTGGAGATTAAGGGTATTGGTACTCCTAGGAACAAACCTTTCAGATTTGAAAATATCTGGCTGTCACACCCAGACTTCATCAGCAACATTGAAAAATGGTGGTCAGAAGATTTGCAGATTCAGGGGACAAGAATGTACCTACTTCACAAAAGACTAAAGCACATCAAGCTCCGGCTTAAAGAATGGAACAAGAAGGATTTTGGCAATATTTTTTAGGAGAAAAAAGCTGTTGAAAACAAAATGCAGGTTCTCAACCAAGCTCTAATCACGGAAGGCTTTGATAAAGCCATAAGTGATCAAGTGGATAAACATCATCAAGAATGGGAGAATCTATGTAAACAAGAGGAAATATTTTGGAGACAAAAGTCTAGAGTTCAATGGCTCAAAGAAGGAGAGCGTAACACTAAGTTTTTTCACAAAACCACCATGGCCAATAGAACTCACAACAGAATCTCTTCGATCAAGAATGAGGAGGGGGAGCTTCATATCTCCCATGAAGCTATAGAAGCTGTGTTAGTCCATCACTTCCAAGGTATAACTCAGGAGAACAATTTAGATAGAGAGCAATTCATCAGGGAGGTAACTAGTAATATACCGAAACTGGTGTCCAGAGAGGATAATTTCAACCTTAATAGACCAGTAACAGAAGAGGAGCTTAGTGAAGTCCTCAAAGAAATGCAGAATGGCAAAGCACCAGGCCCGGATGGTTTTAATGTGGACTTTTTCAAAGCTTGCTGGAATATTGTTAAACAAGATATTTTGAATGTTGTGGAGGACTCCAGGTTAAACAAAACCATTCTGAAAGCGCTCAATACATCCTTCATCGCCCTGATCCCCAAACAGGACATTGCTCATACACCGGATAAATATAGACCCATAGCCCTATGCAATGTGGTCTATAAGATTATATCCAAGGTTGTGGCTAACAGACTCAAACCTTTACTTCCGGTTCTTGTTTCAGGGGAACAATCAGGTTATGTGGAAGGCAGACAAATTCTTGACAACATCATTCAAGCTCAAGAGGTGGTTCACTCATTAACTAGCAAGAGGTAGGCGGGCATGATCATGCAATTAGATATAACCAAAGCTTATGACAAGGTAAACTGGGCCTACATCAAGAAAATGCTTATTGCTTTTGGATTTGATCATAATTGGGTCAGATGGGTAATGGCACTGGTGACATCCTCCAGTTTTTCTATATTAGTTAATGGTTCTCCCTCAGAGATTTTCAGTCCTTCAAGAGGCCTCAGACAGGGTGACCCACTCTCTCCCTTTATTTTTATCATCATGATGGAAGGACTGGGTCGGACAATAAAGCAGGCGAAAGTTACAGGAAAGATTAAAGGCATGCAACTAACTAAGAATGGTCAGGCCCTAACTCACCAACAATTTGTAGATGATACCATGTTACAAGGAATCCCCACAGTCAAAGAAGCTTCAACCTACAAAAAAATTTTGAATCTCTTTGCCTTGGCTTCAGGTATGGAAGTTAATCTCTCCAAATCAAAAATCTTTTTCTTCAATACCAATATTGCTATTCAGAAAAACATCTCCAGAATTCTAGGCTTTCAAAGGGATTCCCTTCCTTCAAAATATTTGGGAGTTCCTCTAACTGCTAAACCGATGCTCAAAAGTATTTGGGAACCTTTGATCAATAAGTTGCAGGATAAAGTCAGTAAATGGACCATCAGATCTTTAAATCTTGCTGGCAGGTTAGTTCTTACAAAAGCTGTTCTGCAAGCAATCCCTATTTTTATGTTATCAGCCCTCCCAGCTCCAAAAGGAGTCCTTCAGCAATTCAGAAATATTCAAAGAAACTTCCTTTGGGGCAAGGAGGAGACTAGGAAGAAATGGGCCTTAGTGTCTTGGGAAAAATATGTAAGCCCAAGAACCATGGAGGGCTAGGCTTGGATGATCAGGAGATACTCAGCAAAGTTTTAGGGGCCAAACTATGGTGGCGTTGGGTTCAGCATCCAGAGACTCAATGGGCAAATATCTAGAAAGAAAAATATGCTAGCTCCTGGAAAACCAGTGATCTCATAAGAATGTCAGGAAATATAAAGGGCTCATATATCTGGAACAAAGCCTGGGAGAATAGAAGACTAGTACAAGAAAATAGCTTTTGGGAAATCAGAGAAGGAGATCTTGCTCTTTTCTGGGAAGATAAGTGGCAACAAGAACCAATTTTGTTAAAAGAAGACTTCCTCAATCTTAAGCAGGAGACAGATTCCCAAGGATTAATTAAGGTAAAGGACTTCTGGAATCATTCTCATCATACAGAAAAGTGGAGAATCTAGAGAAACATTGATTGCGGAGATAACAATCTCTTGAAAACAAAAGCAGAGGAGCTCAGGAAAATAGTGGAACAAAGGAAGATCTTAGTTGCAGGGGGGCAAGACCAACTAAGATGGGGCAACAACAAAAAGGGCACCTTTAATCTTAAGGAAGCAAAAGACATTCTCCTTGAGCTAGATCCCCAAGTTTCGGACAAAATTTGGCAAAACCTTTGGGGGCACCAAGGATGGATGAAAATCAAACTCTTCATGTGGTTGGTATACCACAAGAAAATCCTGACTTGGGACAACATCAAGAAGAGGGGTGTTCTGGGGCCTTTAAGATGCCTGCTCTATGAGGCTCAAGAGGAAACAATGGAACATTTACTCAATAGCTACATTTTCACTTCCTGGTTATGGGACATATTTGCTACAATCTTTCAGCAATCCGATAGAGACAGAGGAAGCATCATTAGTACCCTCAATAATTGGAGAAGAAATTTTTTGGATTATGAAATTCTCAGCTCAGCGTGGGCTCTTACACCAAGCTTCATTATATGGAACGTTTGGAAGGAGAGGAACAAAAGAACATTTAAGGATGAAAAGAATCCCCCACATCGCCTGTTTGAGATAATCCTGAAACAGCTCAAGGAGACAGTGGGAACCATGGTTCGTAACTACCCTAAAAATCCTCCCTTAGATGTAGATTTAAAAATTCTCAGGCAACTGGGGATGCAGGGGCTCACTCCTCTAGGCCTTGACAGGAAGGTTATATCTATGGACACAGAGAAGGATTTCTAGCATCCTCCCCCGGTAAGCTATTTAAAATACAAATTTGATGGGGCTTCAAAAGGGAACCCGAGAACAGCTGGGTATGGAGGTGTCCTCAGAAATGCAAAGGGAAGTATTATATTCATCTTCCATTGCCACCTAGGTACAGCCACCAAAAACATGGCTGAACTAATGGCTATGGAGCAATGCCTGGATTTTTTGAGTCAAGATAACTGTTTCAATGTTATGATAGAGGCGAATTATGAGTTAATCATCAACTCAGTGCAAAAAATAAATAATTGAACAATGCCAGAGAAAGTCTCTAAACATTGGAAATTAATTTGGGTTTTCTAGAGAATTCAGAGCCATCTTCATGGCATTTGCACTGTCAGTTTCCACCATGTTCGTAGAAAGGCAAATAAGCTAGCGAATCTTCTTACCAACCAGGGGGTCAGTTGTACAGCTGATAAGGTTTCGATGAAGTGGCAAGAGTTGCGTCCAAGCAGACTAAGAGCTCTATGTTGCGAGAAAGTGGAAGAAGATAGGGAAGTGTTTAGACACAAAGCCATGGAGGCTAGCTTGATTTGATTTTTCCTCAGAATGTGTCATCAATTACTGGTAAACTATTCTTTGGCGGGGAGAAAACCACGTCTGGTCGCTCAAAATCCTGGAGTTAGCGAGATGAAGATCTCAGTTCATCGGGGGGAGCGAAATGAATATCACAGGTCTTCGTTCAGTGGAAAGCCTCTTATCTTTACAGGGTTCCAGGTTCAGGCGAGGAAGATTAATATGCAGGGGAAGAACCCTATTTTTTTCGGCAACCGAATTTTTCAGAATTCGGGGTCTCGGCATGTAAAACCGCCTCCCAGGCAGTTTTTGGCTGATCGCACCGCTTTCAAGTGGGAAACGGTTTTGGCGATTTTGCAGCGATTCCATTCAACCTCCAACACGTGGCAGGGAGATGGTTTCGAAAACCACCCTTCATCGCACACTAATGTCTGACCATCTTGTCCAGTGTGATATCAATCTCATCCGTAGGATTTAGTTGAAGGGGATCAATGGTTGAGTTTGATCGTGCAGCTTGGTGGGGCGGGACCGTTAAACTTCAGTCATTTTGGCTATGCGATATCCTCCTCAGCCGTTGATCTAAGTGCAGAATTGGACGACTCAGATGGTACGGGCTTTTCCGGGAGTTGTGGAGCGGGAAAGTTCGCGGGTTTTCCGAGGGCCGGGATGTATTTTTGTTTGTTTTTCCTTGGGTTCGGGTTTTTCTTTGTAAGGCTAAGAGGTTTTGCCCTTGGTGGCTTGGGCTCAAATTTTTTCTGATTCCTTGATGTCGGGTGGATGTTTGTAAAAATTGTACACTATTTTTCAGCTTAATGAAATAGAAGGATCCACACTTGCTTTAGCAAAAAAAAAGATAATAAGTTATAAAGATTTATATAAGTAGGTTGTCATTGAGGAGAGATGGGTGGGTTAGGGTTCCTGCTCAGGTCTCTACCGCGACGTACTGGTTTTGCAGCCCGCTCTTACCATCTGCCCCCGTAAGCTACTACTACAACCACCCCTACTGTCGACTGCCCACGTTCCTGTTTCCTTCCTTGTCGCTACCTGTCCACTTTCTCCCTAACCTCAATTGTTACCAGTTTGGCATTATCACCTGGGTGGTTTAACCTTTCCACCATCTACCCATACCCCCGTTTCTCATTTTGAATCCGTAGGCAGCTGTCAGCCGATGGTTTAGAGAGTTATGGGCAACCTCCTAGATTATTCTGCGGACCCGTTGGAAGGAGAACCCATTTGGATGAAGCCCAGGACCACTCTAGAGGGTTTCTACTCATTTGACAACGAGCTTTCCAAAGAGATAGGTGCCCTTCCCTCCATCTCTAGCTCTCAATTCACGTCAGTCTCGCTGCCTGAAGACACCCTTGTTAACCCGAAGTACATTTCTCAGCCACTCTCACCAAGCTCTTTGGCATTTGTTGAGCCACAGAATACCCTTGACGAACTAACCCTGAGAGAGGTCTCAGCATCGAACCCCTCCTTGTCGAGCATCAGTAAACCCGTGTCTAAACATCTTTCAACTCCCGCTTCACTGGCATCCGCCTCTTATACCTTTCTTACCCCGGTGGCTCCCCTACAAGGCAACTTTACTGGTTTCAGCTCTATTCCGGGGTTTTTTGCTTCCATCTCGACTATCGGGGCTAGGGTTTCAACTTCTCCAGCTTTTACTCAGTCTTCTACTTTACTTGAAGCGGCGGGCACTAGGTTCAGCGAGGGATCCAAGAGGAAATGGAGCCTAAAGCTACGGAATTGCGAAGTCTTCCTCAAGCTCATAGAGGATACGCCACCGCTGGAGACTATGGAGTCGTCGGAGAAAGTTCTTGTTGGCCAGGTCCGAGGTAGACACTACAGTGTGGAGCATCTGCAGAAATGGATGATGGAGGTATGGGGCCATCATCTAAATGACCCCCCCAGGGTGCAGACTTTTGTTAAAGGTTGGTTTGCGATGCGTTTTAATTATTTGGCACACATCAATTGGGTCCTCTCAACTGTTTGGCACATTGACGAAGCACCTGTACTTCTTCGCAGGTGGACGTCGATGTTCGATCTTGAAAAAGAAAAGGTGGATGCCGGACCTATCTGGATTCACCTCATGGGGCTTCCATTTCACTTCTGGACTGAGGACATCTTCAAGAGAATTGGGAACGCACTTGGAAACTATCTTACTTATGATGCCTCCTTTCAGACTTCGGGGTGCATGGCCTATGCTAGGATCCTCGTTCACATGGATCTAACTGATGGATTACTGGAACATATCAATATACAATGGAGAAATATAACTAGGCGACAGATCCTAGACTATGAGGGTGTCCCATTCTAGTGCCGAAGATGCCACAGAGTTGGGCATTTGTTCAAAGATTGCCCCCTTAATGGAGGATCATCCAAGAAAGCTTCGAGACAAGAGACATTGACTCGAGAATCTTCTGAATAGGTGGAACAGCCCCGTATTTCGGAGGAATTGCCTCAACACACTTCTTCTCCTGTTGGGAGGACTAAAGCTCAGACAACCCCTATGGATCCAATTTCAGCTCATGCCAAGTCCTCACAGAAGAAACGAGGAAGGCCTCCACTTTTTCCTCCTCCTCCGTCATCTGATCATGTCATGGCTGCCTCCAGAGACTCCATCGACTCGGGTATGAGCACCCCTCTCCCTTTTTCCTCTCTTTGTTGCTCATATATTCACAATTTCTTGTCTTCTGGTTTTTCTCTGGCTATGGGTATGGGTCCGGCATCTTCCTCTGCTCCCCCTGCTCAGATCAATTGTGACATTGCCCCCTCTCTTCCTATCTTTTCCCCCACTCCTCCCTCCCTATCGATTACTCCCCCTAACCCTCACACTACCTTCTCTATTACCCCCACATTACCAGGGTACCTCACCTGTTCAAAAGCTAAGAGACAGGCAATGGATCATGTTGGCCTCGACATAATCTCTCCCCCCCTTGCATAAGCTCCACCGAGCCCGACCCTCCTCTATTACTAAAGCACAATCCTAAGCGGGAGACGATATTGCAGCCGGTAAACAGTCCACTATTCCTGGGGTCCTTAGAGCTAAAGAAACCCCCTCTGGACCCCCTCCATGAAGATTCTTTCTTACAATTGTCAAGGGCTTGCTAGGCCTGACAAAAAACTGGCACTTCGTCGGATAGTTCAATCCGATCCACTTGACATTATTTTCTTACAAGAGACCCTTGGCCCCATTGCTGACATTTCTAGATCCCTTGAGCACATGCTTCCGGGGTGGAAATTCACTGGTCTTGATGCTCAACAGAGATCTGGGGGTATATCCTTTGGATATAATGCCCGTTCCATTAAACTGATCAACTGTTGGGGCGGGGCTGGACATATTGGAGCAGATATTTTTTCAGCAGACTTAGGCATGAATTTTAGAATTTTTAATATCTATGGGTCGTGCCAAAATAGACCGGAATTTTGGGACAACCTCTTGGGGTCAGATACTTTCTCTGTTGATCATCTGATTCTTGGTGGAGATTTAAATTTCTCCATTGGTCACTCAGAGTCATGGGGCCACCGTGCTCAGAGAGATTCACTCTCGAACTACTTCTCTTCCATCTTGGATAATCACCAGCTGATAGACATACCCTCAGCCAAGATTCAAGCCACCTGGAGAAATAATCAGACTGGGGAAAATTGTCTTACCTGCAGATTGGACCGTTTCCTTGTCAAAGAAAGCATACTTGATTTGGGGTTTTGCATTAGGCAATGGGTCGGATCGGGAGGGATCTCTGACCACCTCCCTATTTATATGGAAATCGATGGAGGAAGAGCAAAACCCAAAGGACCTTATAAATTCTATTCAGCATGGCTCAAGGAAGCCTCCTATATCAGCATGGTTACAGACTTCTGGAAAGTGAACCCTCCGGGGGCAGGGGGAAACTACACAAAGGGTTTTTTACACAACCTTAATATGCTGAAGAAAATGTCCAAGCAATGGGCACACAATAAGAGGACACAGGACGATCTTTCCCTGAGACAAATTGAATCTGATCTGTCGATATTTGAAAATGAACAGGGTGGACTGTTCAATACAGCTGAACATAAGGAGAGGATAACATCCCTTTACTCTGCAAGAGGGAAAATACTTAAAGACCGTGAAGAAGTTTGGAGGCTAAGAAGTAGGGCGATATGGATGCAGGAAGGGGATGCTAACACAAAATTCTATCATAAGTTCACCAATGGCAGAAAGGCGATTAACACTATCTGGCAGCTCCAGAATGAAGAAGGACAATCAGCAAACACATTCCCGCAATTAGCCTCTCTTGCAACCTCCCATTTTAAGAGAGTGTTCAGTGCCCCTCGGGAAGCAAATCTAGCGGATATCATCAGGGTTGCCCAGCTCTTCCCACATTATGTGGAGCAAGAAGAGGGAGGGGAATTAATCAAGGAAGTCACCTTGGAAGAACTGGAGGCCACATTGAAATGGTTCAAGAAAGACAAAAGCCCTGGGCTGGATGGTTGGACCATCAAGTTTTATCTGGATTTCTTTGATGTCTTAGGCACAGATCTGTTGCATGTTATTGAGGACTCCAGAATAAATGGGAGAATTGAGCCATCCATCACATCTACCTTTATTGCACTTATCCCTAAAGTTGATAACCCTTCCTCCTTTGATGAGTATCGCCCTATCTCTCTCTGCAATTGCCTATACAAGATTATTGCCAAAATCATAGAAAATCGGATGAGACCCATTCTCTCTGATCACATCTCCTCGGAACAATTTGCCTTCCTACAAGAAAAACAAATCTATCAAGATGTTGGCACTGTCCAGGAAGTACTGCATACTCTTCACATCAGGAAAGGCAAAGGTATGATTCTGAAAGTATATTTATTTAAAGCCTTTGATAGAGTAAACTGGTTATACATCAGAATGCTATTGACTCATCTGGGGTTCCCCTTCAATTACATAAAATGGATTATGAGTTGTATATCTAACATTCCCTAGAGCGTCCTGGTCAACGGCAGTGCATCCCCCTTTTTTTCTCAGAAAGAGGACTAAGGCAGGGTTGTCCACTTTCTCCACTACTTTTCCTCCTTGTCATGGAAGGTCTCAGCAGGAAGATAAAGGAGGAGCATAGAGGTGGTAGACTACAAGGCATCAAGATCACGGATGATTGCAGGCTCACACATCTACTTTTTGTGGATGATGTCCTAATCTTTCTGAATGGAAGCATAGGAGATTTGACCAGCATCAGATCCATCTTCTCTTTATTCATGTCGGCTACAGGTATGGTTTTAAATGAAAACAAATCAACACTGACAGCAACAACTTTCACTCAGCATGAGTTACAATTTGCTCTTCATCGCTTTTGATTCACACAGTTGGGTCTTGCAGAAGGTCTAAAATATTTGGGATACAAGTTAAAGCCTCTGGGCTATAAGATTGCAGATTGGACTTGGCTAATTGCTAAGATGGAGAAAAGACTCAACATCTGGTATCTCAAATATCTCTCTCGTGTTGGCCGTCTCACTCTCATAAAGAGTGTTTTGGAAGCCACACCTGTGTACTGGATGTCCCTGGCCTGGATTCCTAGAGGGATCCTTACCAGGATACAAGCCCTTTGCTACAAATTCTTATGGAAGGGTAGCCAGCTGGGCAAGATATTTGCTTGGGTTAAATGGGATGCTCTGATTCTGCCTAAAAAGTGGGGAGGTTGGGGACTTAAAAAACTTGATGATTTCTCCATTGCTGTCACTGCAAAGCTCAGATGGCATCTGCTCACAAGTGACAGCCTTTGGACCAGAGTGACAAAATCAAAATACATTGCCCCGCTTCAGATCCTGGACTGGATCAGGAGACCTATTAGAAGCACATCCGGGATTTCAACAATATGGAAAGTTGTCATCAAGGCACTGGACCCTATCAGGGTGGGTCTCACCTGGAGAATCCACTCAGGACATAAAGTACGGGTTGGTATTGACCCATGGATTGGGTGTGGGAATACACACAGCCTACTTGTAAACCTTCTCCAGCTGCTACATGAACATAATGTCACTCATATTGCTCATATTGCTGACAGAGAAAACTCCTCCTTCCTACATCAGGCCTGGAAATCTGCACATCAACTTAACATTCCCCCACAATGGCACCATCTATGGGAGGAGTACACACAGGCACTCTTAGAAGCCCATATTCGCATATCTGATGAAGACGATGAGATTATCTGGGCCCTCTCAAAATCTGGCAGATTCTCTCCAAAAGATGGATATTTGGTGTTGGCTGAGTCAAGGAAGCCACAGAATATTGAAGCCTGGTGGCAACATCTCTGGAAGCTAAAGGCTCCCCCACGAACCAGATTACTCATGTGGTGCATTTTACGAAATAAAATCCCTACTGGGGATAATCTCATCAAGCGGGCACAATATGGGCCACACTGGTGTTACCTTTGTAAAAGCGAAAATGAATCAGTAATCCACCTTTTCCTTGAATGTGTGGAAGCCCGTAGGCTGTGGGATTTGGTCATCCCGACAGTCACCCCCACCTGCATCTGGACTGCTGTATCTGTCGTTGAGGCCTAGTACTCCTGGTTTACCTCTGTTACCTCCCCCAAGCAGCGCAACCTCCCAGCTCTGATTTGCTAGGCTATTTGGATTGCCCGCAATACTCTCATTTTTCAGAACCTTCCTCCTCGTTGGCCTATCATTGCGGCCAAGGTGCTGGCTGATTATGCCCTCATCCCGGGTGATCCTCCTCCCTAGAGACCCTAAATTTTCATCCCCGAACACATTGACTACAGCAAGCCATGGGCATATTTTGATGGGGCCGCACAGGAGGATGGCTGTGGGGGGGGGGCATTTTACATATCTCTCCACATCATACATTTAGCCTACTTATGGGATTCAGAAAGGGCACAAATAATTTTGCAGAATTATTAGTAGCAAAACATCTTATTCATTTTGCATTGGAGAAAAATTGCAGAGACTTACAATTATTTGGGGATTCCAAAATTGTTTGTGATTGGTTGAATAGGACTACTAGATGCTCTACTTACTCATTGAGTCACATTCTGGAGGAGACTCTGAGACTGATTTCATTTTTTGACACATTTACTTGCAAACACATTTTCAGGGAGCGGAACCCAGCAGCTGATGGCCTTTCCAAAGAAGCTGCGCTCTGGGAGCCGGACACTCTGATGATCCGGGAACAGCTCGATGGAGCTCACTATTAGTATTATCACCGCCTTTTATGGATATTAATGCATAAATCTATAGGACACATGGTTTTTTGTTTATGTACATATATTTCATCTTTTGGACAGCTCTGGTTTTATATCATTTGTATCTTTCAGTATTTTTCTGGGTTGTTACCTCCCTGCGTGGATTAAGGTAACAACATTTTAGAACACTGGTCTCTTGATGATGACAACTGGTCATTGACATGTTCAGCATATGCATACGCATCTACAAAATGTAATTTCTTTCTATAATGAAATTACGATTTTTCCTATGGGAAAAAAAAAAGTTATAAAGATTTATATTATAGAATTGAATATGATGTATATTGGATTCAATTAAACTAAAGTTATTAGATTAAAAAAAATTATATTTTTTCACATGACTTAAAATAATGATTATAGAAAGAGTTTATTTTTGATGATTTAAAGGAAAAAGGTTTAATGAAATTAGGGCTAGTGTCATAAAGGGGAAGATCATGAAGGTCAAGTCGAGGGATGAGAAGGCAGGGACCTTTTAGGAGAATGAGGGATTAGAGGTAAGAGTAATATATAGAGAAAAAAACAATATTATGTATGTTTTCATCAATAAGAATTATATATGAAGAAAAAACGATATTATGTATGTTGTCACCAAATCTCATCTTTTTGAGTGGCAACTAGTGGAGATTGATTGAATAAAGGGGTGAATCTAATGAAGTAACTAATGTGAGGTTGAAAAAATCGCTTCATGTCAATTCAACACTTGATACTTTCCTATAGGCAATATATTTCACTTGATACTTTCTTATAAGGGTATATCTATAGATTCTTGTTGCATCCATCTTCCTCATCTTTCAAATATGTTTTTCTAACATACTTATAGGATTGAAAATTGTAAGTAGAGATGAATCCACCCATAGTTGTGTGAATGTTATATTTCATGAGAACCAAGCAAATTACCCACAGGTATTAATGGTAGATCCACCAAATAGTCCATAGTAAGACAATGACAA
The DNA here is from genome assembly GCA_031772625.1 of Pinus tabuliformis. Lineage (NCBI taxonomy): Eukaryota > Viridiplantae > Streptophyta > Pinopsida > Pinales > Pinaceae > Pinus > Pinus tabuliformis. The sequence goes on along the minus strand of CM062820.1, from coordinate 1,149,083,441 downwards.
GAGGAATTGTCTCTAGGCCTCAACAAGGTTATTGTAGGGGTGACCATAGTTGGCATTTAAAAAAGGATTAGATGAGGCTACATGGAAGAATCAACAACCACTGGTCTACAACCCATCGACATTTGTCATGATTTTTTGTTGAATTTTGTGAACCTTGAAATGCTAACAACTATTTATTGTCCTTGATCTAAAACCTACATTTTATCAAGAAATTCACCTAGAATATGCAAAAGACACTAGATTAAAGGACATCTAACCACTAAGAGCATCCATTAGCTTTGGCAGAGGAGAAAGTGATTGTAGGATACAAACCCCTAAAAAACTTAATTATGTTTCATGGCACTTCGGTGTGGTGTAGGATAAATGCTCCCAAACAAAAAAACGTTGTGATGGATATTCCATCTAAATTCAACTTAAAATATATTATTCCTTACAGTTTTATAGTTCTACTATAATCCAATTTCCATTCATTCCCTTCTGAATACATTTTGAGTACTAATAAATTGACATGCTATAGGAGGAACAATATAGATTATCCTTCATATTTAGTTTATTAGTTTGATATTATAAGAAAAATGGTTAATTGTAAGCAATGCACTCTCACCTACCCATACTCTACTCATCTTTTTTTTGTTACCACTATTGATTCGTTCTCTCTCTCAATAAATATATCCTCTATTGTTTATTCATGGACCATCCAAAAACACTTCTTCTCTTTGAGCAACATAATTATTTATATTCATTTTGACATTCCTTTCCCTCACTTCAAAAATATGCTAGTTTTATGTATATTACCTTTTTACCTTTTTAATGTCTTGTTGTAGCAGCTACAACCACCCTCCAAAATTTTACCTATGCTTTTATTTTGGAGCCTTCCTTTATGTTGACATGAGCTTACCTTTCACTGTTTTCAAGTATTCATGATTTGATCAAGACTTACCTTTTTTATGTTGTGCTTGTGTTTGCTTGTTTTCATACTTAACTAATATTTTTCAGCCACAAGTAGCCTTTTGACTTGATCTTGAAGCAGTTATGGGCTTGCCTCTAGAAACTGCAATCCATGAGGGAAATCTAGCCTTGATGATGGAAAATGTGTAATACTAACAGGAAGCTCACCTTGACCTTGAGAACTGTGTTTTCATGGATGACAGTCCAGCACTAAGCTCAGAAACTGCACAATCCACTCCTGAAGCTCAGAAACTGTGAAATTCACCGAACTGGGAAGTTGCCTAGTTCTCCAGAATTGTGCAATCTTCCTTGGCAGTGTGCATGGAAAGTTTCCCAAAAAAAAAAAAACAAAACAAAACAAAAAAACAAAAAAAAAATCCCTAGAAAATAGTGGTTCATCATTAGTTTCCCGAAGGTGGCATAGTCCCTATTTTAGAAATTTCTGCCAAGTGTCGCTTTTTCCTTAATTTAGGCATGCAAATCATAAACCTCAATCCGCCCAAATCTATTTAATAGATGCCTCTATAGCTCATTTCTACATTTGAAGTTGGAGCTCTATCCTTCCCAAGGAGATCAAGGAGCCTTTGGTGGAGTTTGTGTCGCTTTTCTAGGTGAGTTTTGCTTTTGTTGTCTTTTGTCACTTTTTATGTCGCTTTTTGTTATTTCGCTTCTGTGAGTGTTGTTTTGCTTGTTTATCTTCATGGTTTCTGGTGTTTTAACTTGTATTAGCTTGTAGAAGTGTTGTTTCATTTTTTTGTTGGCCTTTCATAAGTGTCGCATCGATTTTCTTATTTTTGCACACTGGTGATCGTTGTCTCGGGGACTCTCCTCACTTATTTGTTTTTCCTTCCATTTGTTAAGTTTATGCACTTGATTCACATTGATCTATCCACACTTAGTTTGATCTATGTTTTAACTTGTATTATCTATTAGATTTTCTTATTTCCCACACATTCACGGGATAGATCTACACTTCTAGTGGCCATGCACTGCCTTGCCCAACTGAGCATTACACAAGTCAGAAGCCCAAGTTGAGGCTTCAACTATGAGACTAGGAAATTCACAGTACAAGCTGACCAAATGTGCATTGTGCAATTTCAGGGCTCATTCTACCACCTTGGCCGCTGAGACTGCATAATGTGCAGTCTCTCCCAATCACTGCCTAGGCTGAACTACACATTGCGCAGTCTCAAGCCTCAAGCTTCACCCTAAACTGCTAATATTGCACAATGCACAGTTCCCATATCCATTCTCCCTCAGTTGACCAACAGAATTGTGCAATATTAATCATCAATGCACCAGTTTGCTGCTTGATCTTGCTTTGAAAGTGGTTTTGCAAAAGCTAATTTATAGTTTCCATGGGTATTTTTTCCTTCCCGCAGGTACCATAGTTGTTGAGCAATTCCCTCCAGTAGTCAATGTTACCTTGGCACCCAAGATAACTGCTTCAAAAGATACCACGGAAAGAAGTATCGGCTAAGCAGTTGAGAAAATGCCAGTAAACATGCCAGTACACTCAAACACTCAACTGTATCTAGAAAAGGAATCAGATCTTACATGGCAAAAAGTGAATGAAGATTTTTCAACAAAGGACTTCGTAGTAGATCTTGAGGACCAGCAGGTATACATTAATGTTAAAAAATTAGGGCTACACTGGGTTGCATGTAGATATATAGCCTTCCCATGGGTAGATGTCATCAGTTGAATTGTATCATATATTGATGTGAATACAATGACTTTGAGCAGTACCAATGAATGGAGGCTTTCTACTTTTCTGGCAGCATATTACTGACATATGTACCATTTTCCTAAGCCAGAAACACTCATGGATTCATACTTTTATGCCACCAATAGCTATGTGGGCATGAAATATGTAGTTAAGAGTTAGGTGAAGGATCCATCAAAGTTTCGATAGACAACCACCAACACATATAAAACAAGGTCTCTCTGGAGGGCCTATTAGCTGACAATCATCTTAGCTTGAAAAATCTATGGTCAGTGGAGCACATAGACCTTTCTAGAAGGGTGGGAAATCTTATTGAACCAGGTTGTGAATGAAGGGAAGTCATTCAACTGGTCAAACTTGTTAGCTAGATAGTTAAGTATGCATGTAGTTAACGCACTAAATCCTCCCAGGGAGGGCAAGTGATATTATTTATGTTTACATATTTGCTGAATGCAATCTATGCACATAACGCATTCCCTGGCATGAACTAGGCTTGCACATCTCGAGACCTTGTCGTGCACATCCACTACAAGATGCTCTCAGAATGCAGCCATCAAAGATTTATGGAGAAGCTAACTGACCACTTCCTCATTCTGCTATACAAGATGATCTTTGAGGAAGAATCACCTTGCATGTCACCTAGCACAATGGAGGCAATATCAAATATCACAAATTGGTTTGCCTCACCGAATGGCACCTTCCTTAGAGTGTTTGGTGAGCAAAGTCACCGCATATTTTGCCAAGGTATGCCACCGACAACCTTTTCATGCAAGAAGTATCATATCATCTTGCCACAAGGTTTTCAGTAGCTTTACACAGGAAGAAGAAAGCACCTTGGCCAACTCTTCCTATGCAAATTGGATTGTACGAGATAAAGAACTTGAAAGTCGTGGATACCGAAGGAAAGGTGATAGAGAAGTTTATATTCAGTACTAGAGACTTTAATACGAACAATACCCATGGTATTTTCAAAGACCACTATGCAAGAATTCACTTTCAGTGGCTCAGCGGGATATTCCATTGGCAGGAGGAGGATCCATGGAAGAATTGCTATAATGCCTCCAAGACCTGCGAGCCAGTCAGTTTCACAGGAACTTCATAGGTGACTCCATAGAAGCTACATTGGAAGTAGTACCAGTAGAAGGGAGGAACCCCGTGCAGGATAAGGGAAAGAGAAAGGTTTCTTATAACTCAGGAACCAGGTCAGAAAGGAGATAGAGGAATACTTGGAGCAACTGGGACATATTTCCACCAAGGAGTAGTTGGAGGTGAATAGACAAAACATGCACAACTACATTGGTTGCCCTATCCAAGTGCGGACCATGTTGCTCATGCTTCAAAAGGAAGTTGAAACTGGTTCCAAATCATTGTACCCAAATTCCATTGAGGCTAGAGTCTACTTCCAGTTAGATACCATCACACAGTTTGGGGATGTAATTGCATAGTATCAAGCTTGGCACTGCTACGTGACCAACAAAAATCAATTGGAAGTTGTTGAGCTTGAACTCTCCCAAACTCGCGCATGATAGTGTTTTGTCTTGTTAGGATGTCTAGTTGGATCTACCCTATTTTGTCTTATATGGGTATGAGTGTAAATTGTAATATTATTTGTAATTAATTTGTAAGTGGAATTCCAAGTGTCAGTATTGGAATGTGAAGAGCCATGACGTAATGCAATGAGTTATTTTGTAAAGAAGTTGAAGAGTCATGAGGGTAGTCCAAAAGTCACAAAGGGGAGTTGAAGAGTCAACCCCTCTTGTTATAAATAGGTCTGCATAACTCATGTAAAGCGCTTTTGGGAGCCAAGATTTTGGCTAGGCTTAGGCTTAGAGTGGGGATCTTGGGAGTTTTGTGAGATCCTTGACTACTCCGTAACGTAGAGGAAGTATGTTTCTTTGGAGGAGCAGGTGATGTTGACTTCACGTTCCACTATTGGGGCTAGTGGTTTGTTAATGGTGTATGTATGATTGGAACTTTCACTTAATAAAAGCCCAAAGCTGGCATGTTTTCATGCATATGTTGTAAATGTAATGGGACTATTATTATTATGTTTGAAATGTATGTTATTTAACTTACGCTTATGCTTATGAACTATTTCATTTACATTTGTACGAATCATGTTGAATGTGTGTTGTTGTATTAGTTCATCATTGTTAACTTGTGAACTATTTCGCATATTATCTTGTGATGTCATTATGCTCATGTGTTCCTTTCAAGTTACGTACTATTACAGGCTTTTAAGGGTCTCACTTATTTTCCCTTCTGCGTCGTAGAACCCTCATGCATCACACTTGACTCTCCATAGGGTCACGCACTTGTTCTCACAAAAGTCACTATACATCACTCTATGCATAATTGTAGCCAAGGTATATCATTAGTGCCCATTACATTGGAAACTGGGCCTTATTCCGGGTGGGAATCCTACACCAAAAGGTGTGAGGTCTAATTGGGACTTCATATCGAGGATATCCCCTGAATGTTGGAGGGTCCATCACTGTCAACATGTCTTCCTCACATTGAAAAAAATTGAGAATGTAAAAGGGACAAAAAAACACAATAAAAATGAATCGTTAAAAAGGTCATACATTCCTCTTCCAAGGTTGCATGTCCAGCGTGTGATGTAGTATTTTGTTGTGTTCATCAGAGATTTCAACTTTCACTCAGTGACTTATCAATGATTTATTTTACTATTACAACTAGTAAGTAGTAGTGTAATTATGAGTAAGTAGTAGTGTAATTGTTAGTTATGTATTTACTTTTTATTTTTAGAATTTTTGGTTTCTCACACTCAATAAACAATAGAAATTGAGGTAATTTATAAGTTTTCATAAATTTATTTATTTTACAACATATTAATACATATTTATCTATTTATTTATTTGTAAATAGGTTGAGTCTAGGTTGGTTCCAGCGTGCCTGTTGGATTGAAGAATGGATTATCATTAGTGAGATACTATTACTAAGTCAAGCTTGGATGCTCTTTGGGATAGTTTAGTTCCCCCAAAAGTGGCTTCCATCCTCAACTACTTACCATGAGGTTTGAACCTAAGACCTAGTGGAGACTAAACCCCACTCAAATCAACTAGTCTACACCTGACTCATTCCAGCGTGTCAATATTGAAACAAAACCATGTTTGAACTATTGAGACAAAACATCTTCTTGAGTTGTATTGCAAGAACCCAATTCCTTTGTGCATACAAATTAATGTCTTATAGAATAATAATACAAAAAATTTTGCACACTTAATGATGAAGTAAGTAGGGGTTCTATACTAGAGGCTTGTCATAATCAATGACATAGAATGAGTGTTAAAACCCAAAATAATATTTTTAAAAAAATATTCATGTGGTTAGTGAGATTAGGGTAACATGGCTAATGATCAATTATGGATTAGTGTGAAAAGGTTCGAGAGTATTGTTAGTTAGTGGCTAAGGGTTGTGATTGGTAATATATTGATGAAATAGTGATCGAGGATTAAAGGTTAGGGGTCAATGGGTTAGTGACTGATTAGAGGATGTGGTAGGACATTGTTGTTAGGTCTACGATAAGGATGTAAGAGGTTAATTAGTTGTTAGAGGACACTTAGGGGTCAGAGGGCAGTTGATGATTAAGAGTAAGTCAATTAATGGTTTGTAAAGGATTTAAGTAAACAATCTCTTCGTTAATCTACTTTCTCATGTGTTTTCCATCTAAAGATAAATTTGTGGTCTAAGGGCTTATTTTCTTATTGGGATTCAAAGATTTAAACTTTTATATTCACACAATAATCATTTACACATTAGAAATACAAAATAAAAATAAGTAACAATGAGGAATAATATTATAACACTACACAAGAAATGGTTTACAATGATGGACTACTCATTTCTGTGTTAGCTTTTCATGAGAATAGTTGCATAGGTCTATCCCTCAAGGTATTTGCATTTACATAGAGTTGAGAGCGGTGCACTTGTGATGAAAGAACATCCCTAGGGTTCCAACAACCTTCCGCTGAGAGAGAGAGAGAGAATTTTGTTTTGGTTTTGGTTGAAGTTTTTCTAAATTTGCAACAAACAAAAAAAGTGATTCAATATTTTGCCTCACCTACTCACATTTCTTGGAATTGGAAGCTAAAATTTGCACATGTTGTACAGGAGATAACATTATCTCTTCACACCAAATTTCAAAAGAAGATATTGAGTTTAAACCCCACACCCAAGCTTAAAATTAACTTGTAGAGAAAGTCCTATGCAAACAATGGCTTAGTATTTTAATCAAATCATGGTCATATTTTGGAATTGAGGTTTGAAATTTTGATAGGATGTCTACGACACATATTTCTACACGCTAACAAATGTTTAGCAAAGATGCAAGCATCAAAATCTAGCGCATAGTAAGTTCTAAATTTTATTTTCATGTTGATGATGGACTAGCATTTTGATCAATGCACTCCCACACTTTGGAATTCAAATGTGAAAGTTGGATATGTTTTGTAGGACACATTTCTCTACATGTTAACCAAATTTCATTAAAAAATGTTGAGGGTTCAGTGTTTTGACTTGAGTGCAACCAATAATGGAAGTTAGAGTGTGGAATTTTTATGTGATGTAGAGGAATTGTTTATCTATCTACCCTCAAAATTTCATTAAAAAATATTGAGCTTAAGAGGTCCAAATAATTTAATTACATAGCACATTAGAAAAAGGAAAAAAATTAAGCCTCCCTCCAATAGTTGTTAGTTAAATTAACCTACTTAGTAGCCCAATTAGTGGCATTAATGGGTATTCTCATTTATCATAAATGCGACCTTAAGCGCATACAAGAAAATTGTGGGTCACTCTAGCTCAAATTGGATTACGCTCCAGCGTGACCTTCAATTTATTTTGAGGCTCCCTACTCCTTTTTCTTAGTTAGGTAAAGGAAATTTAGTTCCCATAGCAATGTAACTCCCAAACCTGAACATATAGGTGTCAAATGTTAGACCAACAGGAGAATGACTTACCTAACTCCTCTCACAAACCAGATTAATCCAAATGATGTGAAATTGTATCTTAATCTTCGGAATATATCTTTGAAGCCACTCTGTAAAGTTCTACTATGTACTTTTTAGATTACAATTTCTAGTTTTGGACCAAGATTCAAATATTCCTACTTGGGACTGGCTTATTAGTAGTAGAATCTCTCCTTTTTATACTTTGGCTATGACTTTTGTCACATATTTCATTAATACTAAATCCTTCAAATTTTATTAAAAGTACAAAATTTTGAAGATGGAGAGCTAATTATTAGCAATTTATTAATTGTAAAAGTGTTTGAGTTACCCACAGAAATGAAAATACTTGGGAACTAAATAGTTATGGCCTCATGGCTTAAATGCTTAGGAGATTGATGTAATAGGGACCATGGCTCTCTATTGCTTAAAAAAGGCCTGAGAGCACTTTGCCATTCATTCTAATACAACTCTATTGAATTAGTTGTTGAATTTTTTGTTGTATGTTCACATTTTTTTAATGAAATGTTTGTTGGATATCATTCTATTTTGAATGGCATTATTATTTTATTGTGATAATTTGATTTATAGTGGGGTCCCTCCTCGCTACTTCAAAGGGCATCAAAGCTTCCATTGTGTGACTTTGATCGCAACTCTTCAGTGCAAGAAATGGGATCAAAGTTGGCAACAATATTGGTAAGACTTTTAGGGTTGATATGTGGTAGGTGAAGAAAGAATTTGTTTGATTGAAGAGGTGCAAAAGCAACCTAGACAAAATGATGGAACTAAAATGTTTCTAGAGTGGAGAAGATGATGAATGAAGATGTAGATTAGTATTATAACAAAGGTTAAAGAAAAGGGAGATGAAGCAACACATAAAATATCCATGCAGAGAAAGAATTACAAGATAAAAGAGTCGATGAGGTATAATAACAACTAGATATGTAGTGTCATTCCATAAACTATTATAACAATAGAGTTTTTGCAAAGAAAGAGGAGAGTGTGGATGAATTTGATAAGGTTGCAATGCTAGTTAGAGTTATCTAAATAAGTGAGTGAAGTACGCCTCTAGTGGATGGATTGGGTAGGTGTTGTAAGAGGGGATACAACTCCAATACAAAAGTAAACTAGGTAGAGGTTAAGTGGAATGAGGTGTTGAATAATTTTCAAGAGAAGGTTGTAGAGATGTTTTAGTAATAAGTGCTTGTAGGAGAGGAGTGGTCGTAACCCAAGAATAATAAAGTGAGGAGATGCTTAAATAGAAAGAATTAGGGGTTATTGATGAGACAAAATTGATGGTGCAGAAGAGGATGGGGAGGAAATATGCATAACTGATGAGACAAAATTTATGGTGCAGAAGAGGATGGGAAGGAAATATGCATAACTAATGAGACAAAATTGATGGTGTAGAAGAGGATGGGGAGGAAATATGCACCATTGAGTGGAAATAATTTGAGATTATAAGCTCCATTAAGAGATAGTGCAAGAAGTTGCAAAAAAATTGTTAAGGTTGAAGGAGAAGATGAAAGAGGTAAAGTGGTTATTAGGTGTTTCCTACAATGGAATGGTACTAAAGAAAAGAGTGAAGAAGTATAAAATGATGAATGGAGAATGTAGGAGGATGAGTGGAGAAAATTCTGGAAAAGAAAGAAGAAGAAAAGAAATAGAAGATAAATATATCACATATACCATAATTTTATTGCAACTCTTCTACAATTAACAAGTTTTCTACCGAGGTGTCTTATAAAAAGAATAATAAAAATTTCAACCCTTGGTATGATAATTATTGTAAAATTTCCAAGAAAGTGATTATCGGATGCTACTAAAAAAATTATAAAGCTTGAAAAAATAAGTATGTACAAAGCTCTCATTAAAAGTAAGAAAATATCCTATATAAATAAGAGGCAAGAGCATTTCCTTCACCTTTCTAAAGTTGAGCCCAAAAATTTTTGGAGGAAAATTCTTATTTGTAAAATGAAATAAAATAATTTGATCCCCTTAAAGAATTGAGATATCTATCTCAAGAATATTTATGATTCCCCTAATTCCATGGGCACCATCTTGAAAACTCCCATATAGGAGGATATCTTCTCTCTGGAAGGCGTTGAGTTTGGGATTAAGAAACTTGCTAATGGAAGGCTAGGGATATTAAATGCTATCAAGCTGAAATTCTCAAAATGGGAAGATTTATCCTCATCCATCATATACATAAACTCCTCAATCCTATAGTGAAACAAGGCTTCCCTAAGCCTTTGACGCAAATCCTTATTGTGCCTATCATTAAAAGTGGAGATAAAACCATTCCTTCTAACTACAAGACCATTATGATTAGCCACATTTTATTCAAGATGTTTGGGCTCATTTTTGAAAAGAATTTTAGCTTTTGGCTTGAAAACCATGGTAAAAGAGCTAAGGGTAAGCTAGATTTAGGATGCATCACTCAACTATAGACCATATTGTTACTCTTGGGACCATTGTTGAGGAATGTCGTAATGATAACATTGATCTCTTTTGTTGTTTTGTTGATTTAAGAAAAGATTTTGACACCATTCCTAGGGATAAGCTATGGAAGAGGCTAGAAGAGATAATGGTTCCTCCCAAGCTAAGGGTTTTTGTGACTAGGATATACGATAATTTTATTGTGAAGCTCGGGACCACCGAGCGTTGGTCAAAATAAATTTCATGCAATAGCCCCTACCCTTAAATCGGCATTTACAGTCATAAGCTAGAAGAGTGTTTGGCACCTACAAGATGCGATTGCCCCAGGCTCACTAGTATGGTCATTATTCTTCTCCTTTATGTTGATGGCATCGTTCTTTTAGCTAGGACCCATGATGATCTCAAGAAACAAATTAGCATCCTCCAAGATTACTACTGCAATATGGGTATGATTGTTAATACCGACAAGACTAACTTCATGGTAATTAAATCCAAAATATCAACTATGATAATTCCATTTATGATAATAATTAATTGGAGAAAGTTTCTTCATACAAATTTTTGGGAATCAACATCCATCTTCAACTCAATTGGAATTACAACAATGAGATTAGGATAAATGCAGGTTGGAAAGCTTATTATGGGCTTGAAAACAATTATAAGTTAATATATCTTTGGGCATGGAATGAAAAAAAGTTCCTCTTTGAAACTCTCGTCACCCCTATTATCTTATACAGATTGAGGTTTGGGGTTGATTATATCTAGAGAATCATGGAGGAACATTGAGTTGATCCAAAAGAAATTTATAACCTACAACCTCAATATTAAAGGAAATACTCCCTACCTTATCCTCTTGATTGAATCTATCATTTCCCCCTTTGAAAGCATGGCTATGATTAGGTATCTCATGTATAAGAATAAGTTATACAACATGGAATCCAAGCGATATCCTAAAATTGCTTCTACCTCAAGGAAAAACCCCCATCTTTGGCTCAAGAGAGGTTGGAATAAGGATGCCCAATCTTGGCTTGACCATTAGGGGACAAAGGAGGAGATCATCTTAAAGAATAAGGAAAATATTAAAAATATTGGTACTTCCAAAATTAAGGATAATTTGTGGGATGATAAGCAGTTAGAGGGAAAAAATAATCTAAAGTATTGTAAAGTGGTGATCAACCCCAATCTTGAAAACCAAAATTATCTTTCTGCCTTGACTAGTACAAAAAATAAAATTAACATTACCAAGATTACGATTAATTCTCATGAACTTCATAGTGAAACTGGGCAGTGGTGTATTCCTAAAACACCTTTGGATGAAAGAGTTTGTCACCTTTATGATACTAAGACGGTTGAAGATGAAAATCACTTTCTCTTGGATTGCTTAGCTCTTACTCACATCCATTCTAATTTTCAAAACCTTTTCCACACTAGCAACCTTCTTGACTTGTTAAGTCAACAAAACTATGGTGATATAGGTACGCTTTTCTTCCTTCTTTTTTATCATAGAAATAAAATGTTAAAGAATCCCAATTAATCTCTTTCTTTCTCAAGGTCTGATAGACCATATTGGTATTAGTGGACGTTAATCATCATCATCATCATTTAGTCAATGACCTTATGAATCAGATGCCCAAATTTCCAATCAGGGAGCTTAATGTAGGAGCACCTTGGTTCTCTAGAAATCTTGTACACCCAAAAGAAAAGGAAAAAGAAAAAAACAATTATCTTTTGGTTTTGGTTCAAGTTTTTCTAGAGTTTAAACACATATATAGTAGTCAAATATTTTGCTTAGAACGAACACATATTTTAGAACTACTAGCTAGAATTTTGATATCATGTATAAGAGATCATATTCAATCTTCACACCAAATTTCGAAAGAATGTATTGAGTTTAGATCCTCTATCAACGCTCAAAACCAATGTGTAGAAATTTGTGTGCAAACAATAGCTTAATATTTTGATCAATGTGTGCTCATATTTTGGAATCAAGGTTCGAAATTTTCACAAGATCTCTAGGAAACATAATTTTTACAAGATCACCAATATTTACCAAAATTTCAGGCAACACGCAAGTCCAAAACTAGTGTAGCGTAAGTTTCAAATTTTATTTTTGCATTGACAAATGACTAATATTTTGATTGGCGTGCTCTCATACTTTGTATTTGAGATCTAAAATTTGGATATGCTATAGAGAGAACATTCCACTATATTCTCACCAAATTTCCTAAAAAAATATTGAGTTTCAAAAGAGCACATTCTTTATATTCTCACCAAATTTCATAAAAAATTATTGAATTGAATTGTCACGCCCAAGGTATGCCCTGTGAAAAGACAATGCATAGAATTTTCTACAAAATAGTTTTTAGTATATTGACTTGTGTGCAACCAATATAAAGACTTAGAGTTTGAAATTATTACAATATATAACATAAGCCTTATCTATATATCTTCAAAATTCCATTGAAAATATCGAGTTTAAGGGGCCTAAACATTTCATTTAAAAAATGTAATAAAAATGGAAAAAAATTGCATATTGGAGAGACAATTATTAATGATTTATTACTTAAAAAAGTGCTTGAGTTATCTAAGGAAATGAAAAGACTTGGGAATCAAATATGCATAGCCCCGTGGCTTAAATACTTGTGAGATCAATATCATAAGGGCCTTTGGCTCTTCATTGTCTTATAAAAGAGGTTTAGGAGCATTAGTCATCAATTTTAGTAAAACTATGTTGAATTCATTGTTGAAAGTTTTGTCGTGTATTCATATTAATTTCCTATGGAATGTGTATTAGATTCCATTCTATTTTGAGTTGTGGTATTGTACTTTTGTTGTGTGATTTTGAATTGTAATTGGGGTCCCTCACTATTGTAGTAACTTGTAAGATGAGGGATCAAATGTGGTAGGATGCGTTAACACACTCATTGGAGATGGTAAAATGTTAACACATTAACCTAGCACATATAACTTTGACACTCAATGCACCAATTACCCACATACATAATCCATAAACCTAAAACTCACATACTGAACTCATGCACACACACATACCTTATGTACCTAACTTATATAAGTGGCATATATAACATATGTACCTAACTTCACACCCATGCAAAAAAGTAACACATATAACATAATCAATAAACCTAACTCCTATACATCTAACCCATTCACATAACCTACATATATAATCCACATGGCTAACACATGTAAACATAAGTGACACACTGATCCACATTAGTGATGCACTTATGCACATAAGTTACACATCCAACATATGTACCCGCTCACATACCCATGCACATAAGCACCACATCTGATAGAAGCAAATCACCCAACTTATTCGCCCACCCATGCATCTAATCCATGCACATAATCACATAGTCAACCCATACACCTAATTCATGCAGCCATTCACATAAGCAATGCACCCACCCACATTCTCATGCATATAAGTGAGACAACAAACATAAGTGATGTTCCTAACTTATATGTATAACTACACATCAAACCCATGCACATAATCCATGTCGCTAATTGGTGCATCTAATCCATGTGATGGAGCTCTTGTGTACCTACCCAATTTTTCACATAAGTGATGCACCTAACTTGTGTACCTAGCCACATACCAACACACATAAGTGATGTAACTAACCTACACTTATCTACATACATATGTAAAGTGGCAAAAAAATGTAATAGCACATGCTCAAACGGATATGCAACTAAGACAACTTGTTGAAGCCATAACTTTATGATCATAGATAAAAATTGCAACTTCATATATCCATTGGAAAACCTAAAGCGAACTTTACAGCATGTAAAGGCAAAAAAGATACCAAAAAATATGCAAAAATGAAAAAAAGGCATATAAAAGATGCAAATAGGATTTAAATAATACTTTAAAAAGATCTAAAATGAACTCAAAATACATGCAAACAAGGACAAAATAAACACATGAGACACTAAAAAAAAAACCAAAAGATATTCCAAAAGGACACAAAGAATGATACAAACAAGATAAACCAGACAAAAACGAGATGCAAAAATGACAAAAAAATAATGTAATAGAGATGAAAAATAAACACAAAATATGAAGAAAAAGAAATACACAAAACTAGATGCAGAAAGGCACAAAAATGCATGCAAAAAGAAAACCAAATGAGTGTTGTGCATTTATTTGTCGTTTAGAAGCAAGATGATACAAATAAAGACAATATATTTTTGTATTACAGGTGAACTTGAAATACATGCAAACAAGGACAAAATAAACACATGAGAGACTAAAAAAAACAAAAGATATTCCAAAAGGACACAATTAATGATGCAAATAAGATAAACAAGACAAAAATGAGATGCAAAAATGAAAAAAAAAAAATGTAATAGAGATGCAAAATAATGTAGCAGCCCTTGTGAAAATTCCATGTAAAAATATATAAATACCACGGAGGATGGGACACGTATTCCAAGTTGAATGGTGGGCAGGACATCCTAGTGGGTGTTCATTTGATTGTTTATGGCCAAAAATTGGCAAAGGCAATGGGTAAGGCATTAAAGAGGAAAAAAGGTATTTTGGTAGATTTATTTATGAAAATAATGGAAATTAGGAGAAAAAGGAGGCGGAAGGTCACAGGTTGAGTGTGAGGAGGAAAATGAAGGAAAATAATGGAAAATGAAGAAAATAGAGGCCTCATTAATAAAAAGGCTTCTAAGGATCAGTGGCAAGATTCTTCCTTTCAGAGTGAATCTTTTGTCAGTTCAGTTTTGGGAGCTCTCTCATTATTCTCTCTCTCTCTCTCATACTCTTGGATACTTAGAGTTTTCTTGGAGCACTCTTGGAGCGTGTGGCATGCTTGGATTCTTGGAGAAAGAAGGCAAAGGAAGAGTAGGAAAGCACAAGAAGGCATCAGCATCAGCAACTACATCAGATTTGCTTGCAGGTACCGAGTTGCATGTATGATTTCTTCACTAGTTTTCGCATGCATGGCACATGCATGTGGTTTCTTGGTTATGATCTGTCATTGGCATGGAGGGTGGCCGAGATTTACAACGGATTGCCTAGCCTTGCCATTTCCTAAATAGCCATGGTGATTGTGGGTTTAATTTCATTGCTTTTTTTTTTTGTTGGTTCTCATGTTTCCTTAGCTTGGGTTGAGTTACTAATCCTGGAAGCCCTGATTGAACAAACACTCTAGAAGCCCTGTAACAGCTTGGGCTGAGTTACTAATCCTGGAAGCCCTGGTTGGACAAATGCTCTGGAAGCCCTTGGTCAGTTGATGTACTAATCTTGGAAGCCTTGGTTGGAAAAATTCTCTAGAAGCCTTGTATAAGTTGTGGGTTGAGTTACTAGTTTTGGAAGCCTTGGTTGGAAAAACGCTCTGGAAGCCCTGGAAGGCTTGGATGGAGACCAATCTAATGATGGTTTTTGGTGATGTCCGATCGTGAGGTGGAATCATTGTTTGATGGGTTGAGGTGGATGTCCTCTAGAAGCCCTGGATGAGTTTTGATTGATGTGTTCTATAAGATCCCACATTCATGCTTGGAATATGGCATGGGGGTGAATGGCTAAAGAGAGATTTGGCTCAGCCATTCTACGGTCAAGTGGAACATGGTAGTCCCATCTATGGTTGGCTCATTGCATTCATTAATGGGAAATCCATTCCCTTGATTTTCATGTGTAAAGGTACTGATGTATTTATGGATTTGATGGCTAATATGTTTATTTTATTTTTGTTCCTATTATGTTGGTTATATGCACGTTTCATGACAGCCGCTATGTGTGGCTCTCAACATGTTTTTACTTGTATATGAATGGATAATGTGTTTATGAGTTAATGGAGGATAATGAAACAAATGGCATGAGGGAAAAATGGTTCATAGTGATTCTCAAATAAGTATGAGATCCCTACACTTAATTCTATTATTTACACTTGTAGGTTACATGTTGATGATATGTTTGACGAAATGTCTGTCATGGCTAGTAGGGGTTTGGTTATGATCTTGTTCATCTTATTTCTTTTGCGTCCTTGTTTCCTTGCATCCTTACTAATTCTAAGTGATCATTCCATTCTGGGCAGTGTCCCGGGCTGTGGGCCGAAAAAGGTGGCTCAAATCCCAGAATGCTAGCAAAACAGAGCATTAGTTTGAGACTAACTTGCCTGCGTAGTGTCTGGGAAGCGTTATAAAGCACCTGGTCAGTGTCTGGGAAGCGTTATAAAGCACCTGGTCAGTGTCTGGGAAGCGTTATAAAGCACCTGGTCAATGTCTGGGGAGTATTAGTCCTGATACTAACTCACCTGGGCAGTGTTTGGGAAGCGTTATAAAGCGCCTGGGCAGTGTCTAGGGAGTGTTAGTCCTAATACTAACTCACCTGGGTAGTGTCTAGGGAGCATTACCCTGCCCTCAGTCTCTCAAATAGCAGTAGGACCCAGGGATAAGCAGTCTGAGTGGTTGACTTGTCTCTTGAAGGTTATTTGGATGATGTTGGATTACTATATGTGATGTTCCGTCGATTCCATTTCCTTAAAATCACCAAGGAGGTTGAATCTTATCATAGTGGCATATCGTCACATGTTTACCCCGGCTGGCCGGTTGCTTGGGTAGATGTGGGAGGAGGGTGTTACGGAGTGGTATCAGAGTGTGGTTGCACTCTCCTTGGGCTGTGTGTTGGTCAGGCATTCATGTTGGTTGCATGTGTGTCTCTTGTGTTTTAGTCCACGTGCTTGTTGCCCTTGGATGATGTTGATCATGGTTGTAGTGGTGTAGCCATGTGAAGGTTGAAGGTGTTGTCGTGGAGTATGTCTTCATGTGTGTATGGTTGATTATGCAGTATTTGGCACGTCAATGTTCACATGTTATCAAGTTCATGTGAGGTGGTTGTTGTTGTCATGCATGAGGTCATGGTTTGTGTAATTGATATGGTCATGCATTGATGACTACACCCTAGCTAGAATGATGTGTATATGGTTTTGTGCTCATGTGTTATATGTATATATGCATTTTTTATGCATGTATGGTCTTGGTTATAGCTATGCATGAATAGTAGGTCAAATATGCCTTGTGAAGTCATTGTATGCAATTTAGGTCATCATGATGCTATTGGCTATTATGATGCTGATGTGTTGGCTGAGATAGAGTAGGAAATGTATATCATCATAATGATGTTGCAGCATTAGACCTTGGGAAAGAGAAGATTGTCATATAGGTATTGTATGTTGGCATGCAGGTATGTAAGTTAAGGATTATTGTATGCATTAGGGTCATATACATTAGGTTTATGAACATGTATTTGATGTTATGGTTACATTCATGATATATGTTAGATGATTAGTTTGGTTATATGCACGTGTCAGATAGTCATGAATGAGAGTAACATGTGGTTATATGCATTGCTATTTTTGTTTATGTTAGGTAACTTGATGGTCATGTTATATGTTGTTGATGAATATGTTATAGGTTAACTTGTTGTTGTTAAATGCTAGTTAGCTTGATGATTAGGGTTATAGCATTTATACCTTGATGTTGTATGTATCGTGCTAAATTGGATTGACCTATGTAGATGGTTAGGGTTACGACATTCAGGTATGAGTTGATTTATCATGTTTCATTGTGTTGTACTAATCTAGATTGATCATACATATGTGATTGCTATGCATAAATGATAATTTGGAATGAGTTATGATGTAAACATATTAGCTAATGACTTTTTGGATATCATGATCTTATTTATGTTCGGGTTAATATATTGTGAATATATTTTGTGCTAATATGGATTGATTGTGCAGAGAAGATTTCCCCCTCTGAGATATATTAAGGTATGAACTTGTTTATGGCATCTACCTTGTGCTTGATTGTTTGATTATGACATCCATTTGGCGTTTGAGTGTTTGGTGCCTATTATGTTGTCTAGTTGATTTATTTAACATGGTATGCTTTTAAGTTGTTTGAATGTTTTATGAATTGCATAATATAAGTATGTGTTTCAATGATCTTGTTTTAAGATGATTGTACTAACACATAGGTGTCGAGATAGTTGATATGTACTTAAGTGTAGTAGGTGATAGTTGTAGCATTATGTCTGATGACTATGAGTTGACTATGGATTATGACATGATTGTTAGTCTTGCTAAATGTTGATTTCAAATTGATAAATATGATTGTCTTGATATTTGGAACATGTGGTTGACATGTGTGAGAAGTTGCAGGAAACATGCTTGGTATTAGCGTGACAAGGTAATAGTTGATGTGATGACATAACTAATAGTTGGATGATGTGATAACGCATAATAAGACTTAATTGCAGCAAGGTAAAAAAGGTAAAAGAAAGGAATTGGGAAATAATTCCTTTGACTATGTTTGGAAACCCTAATTCCAAATGAATGAGTGCTTGGCATACAGGAAGTCTTCTTAAACTTGATTTTGTCTGACATTATGTGGATATGTGCTATATTCATGAACATGTACTTAACATGTATATTAGCTAGTCTTTAGCTACAGGTGGATATGTTAAAGGATTGGAGTCACTTAAGACATGGCGTGGATGTGTTCAATTGCAAGCGGTGTGCTTAGCACAATAAGATGAGGTATCTGGTGTATTATTATGCTTAACTATACATTGACAGTTATGTGTTTATGGCAGCATGATGCAAGGCGTTGCATGGAAAGAGTTTTCCATGAAATCTTGAAGATGGCTCAAGTTGAGATTTCCTTGGGAACAATGGGAATTGAGTCATGGTGTTTATTTTTAGTCTTGTAATTTTGGTCTTTTGTTATTTGCTTGCGCTTGATTTGCAGTTTTGTTATGTCTAGTGCATGATCATGCCACTTTGTTGTGGAGTCGTGTTTTTATTTGTTTTCATGGTTTTCTTCTCGTTTGTTTCTTTTCTTGCCTTTTATGTTTTTAGTCTTGGGAATCGGTTGGGGAAGAGGAAAGTTGATGGAGCTCAGGGAGAGTTGTATGGCACCCAACAGGTAATGCAAGATTCATATGAAACGTTATGCATGAGTAAGCGCAACATAAGGTAAAAATATGAGATTCAATTGGACTGGCTAGGTCCATTGTGGTAAATGGACAGTGGCAGTACAGTCATGAGAAAGGTAACCAGAAAAGGTAAAGTAAATGGATCTAAGGTGTCAGTTTGCTTGGCTATATTGGTAATGATTGTTCTCAATGTTGTGTATGAATAAAGGAAGTTCTCTCAACCTTGACCTTGGTATTTAGTAATTATGCTATGATCATGATTATGTTGATGTTTATACATGTAGGTGTGTATGTATGCCATGTTTGACAAGGTTGTCATGGATCATGATTATTAATGCTAACATTTATATGTATACATGTATGTATGTATGTATGTCGTTGACTGACTAGATCATTAGTATTATATGTTGATGTTTATGTATATGTATGTATGTATCCATGTATCTATGTCACTGTCTGACAGGTCATTAGGAATCATTCTCGTAGAGGAATGATTGCTTATGTAGGAGAATGGCATGACAAGATTCGTGGTCTTACGAGGAATCAATTGGGAAGAGTAGTCATGAAAAACGTATGAGGTCAATATCATGTGGTTATGATTTGATATTACATGAGTATATTATGTCTATGTTATGGACAGGCTATACCGAGGGATAAATCAACAAAGTGAAAGCAGTATGGTCTGTTGCATGCTAGGATAAGCATGGATGAGACACTGGAAGCAAGGTTTCTTGGTAAGGACAATGAGGTTTTGGATGTGTGGTACTATTGTTATGCATATGTTGTATATGTTGTACAGGTTGCATCTATTATGTGTGCATTGGTGGTGTTGTGTATACATAGCGTGTGTACATGTTATTTATGCAATGTTATGTACAGAATGGTACAAATAGAGTTGTGCGAATATTGCATATGGGGTGTTGTATACATATTGTACTGTCTTCATGACGTATATGCGGCATATGTGCATATGGTGCTCTGTGCATGTTGGATATGCAGTGTTATGTACAGATAATGCTATGCACATGTTGGGAATGCAATGCTATGTACATGTGGTGTTGTGTGCATGTTGTACATGTGGTGCTATGTACATATGGTGTGGTGTGCATGACTTTACAAGTGGTACTGTGTGCATGTGGTGTTGTGTACATGTTGTACAAATGGCATTGTGTGCAGGTGGTGTTGTGTACATGTCATGCATGTGGCATTGTGTACATCGAGTGTCGCATACATGTCGTGCATGTGGTATTGTGTACACGTTGTACAATGGTGCAATGTACATATGGTGTTGTGTACACGTTGTGCAAGTGGTGCCGTGTACATGTGATGTTGTGCACATATTGTGCAGGTGGTGCTTCGTACATGTGGTACTGGTGTACATGTGGGATTGAGTGCATGTCGTACATGCTATGGTGCGGCCATGCAGTACTATGTATGTGCATTGTGTAGTCATGGTATCGCGACATATGCATTCATTGTGTTGCACCCTAGACGCGTATTTCTATTAGGTTGTACATCAGGTGTAGGTGCATGTATTGTGTTATACACAAGATATAGGCGTATGTATTGTGTTGTGCCATACACTGGGTGTAGGTGTATGTGTTGTATGTCAGGTGTATATGCATGTGTTGCATGGAGTTGTATGTCATATGTGGTCATATGTGTGTGATGCACACTATGTGTATGTGCACATGGTTGAGGAGAAGGCATTGGATGTTTGTCGGGTGTGGCAACCAATCCAATGTGTCTATACAAAAGAACAAAGGCAAAAGTAAGGATCGATGAAGGATAGGTATCAGTATTGTATTTTTGTTTTATTATGCATGTGACTTATGATTCTGGTATATGATGATTACATGTGAATTATGATTCTGGTTTATGATCTATGATTCTGATTTATGATCTATGATTTTGATTTATGATCTATGATTCTAGTTTATGATGGTTACATGTGATTTATGATTTTGATCTATGATGGTTGTGTTTTGAGCTAACCTGATGTGATATTTTTATACATGTTGATTTGGTCAAAGATGCTAGTTTGACTTCTTGTGACAGGAAGCGAACAGGATTCCAAGTATACCTTATTAACGAACTACCAATGAGGTATGATTTGAAGTTATTTAAAGTTATTTTGGATCTAATGGAAGTTATGTTCTTGGTACATGAAGCATGAACATACCCAGTCGGATGGTTGAAATCGACTACAAGAATTTGCAGCAACAGTGAAAGAAATTAGAAATGCAGTGGTATTATGGTAGATCACTTCAAAAATAGGGCCATTGTGGGACACTGGTACCCAATTGTGTCCATTGATTTCCATGAGTATACTATGACTGGTATGATGGTTTTAAGGCAGGGATATGCCTTGGTTTTTATATCTTCTGATGCGAGGAAGCCTTTCCAAGGGATGGACTGTCGAGGATGGGAGTGCTAGCGGAACTTGGAAGGTGAGTGATTGCATGGAAGGGGTGATCAAATTCCCAAGGGACTGTGTAGCATAGAAGGGAAGGTCATGGATGGATTTCCTTTGGTCATTAGCATTGCCAGATGGAATCAGATGCACATTGGAAGTATGCCCTGGAACAATGAGATGGTAATTGTTCGTTAAGAAGACAAGTGGTGCAAGATTATAGTGTTGGACATTGGATGCATATTTGACTTTGCAGTGGAATCTGGACTTCCTGGGAAGGAGATGAATCCCAGTATTACTTTGAGGGTGGATGTGTAAGCCTATGGATTCCCTTGTTGATTGATACAGGCATCGAATCCTTTTATTTGTTGGTTTAGAAAATGTGCATATGTGTATATGTGGTTATTGTAAATATCGTAATGAGTTGTTTCATAAAGCTCCAGTATGCGATATGTTGTCATGATGTTTTGATTTTGAGCAGATCTTTAATTGTAAATACTGTAACGAGTTGTGTTATAAAGCTCCATGGGCAGTATGTTTTGTTTTCAGCAGTCATGATGGTTATAGGTGTCATTAAACACCAAGGACGGTGTTCCCCCATGGGGGAGGGTTCTGTGACAGCCCTTGTGAAAATTCCATGTAAAATATATAAATACCACGGATGATGGGACACGTATTCCAAGCTGAATGGTGGGCAAGACATCCTAGTGGGTGTTCATTTGATTGTCTATGGCCAAGGAAATTAGCAAAGGCAATGGGTAAGGCATTAAAGAGGCAAAAAGGTATTTTTGCAGATTTATTTATGAAAATAATGGAAATTAGGAGAAAAAGGAGGCGAAAGGTCACAAGTTTCATGTGAGGAGGAAAATGAAGGAAAATAATGGAAAATGAAGAAACTGGAGGCCTCGTTAATAAAAAGGCTTCTAAGGATCAGTTAGCAAGATTCTTCCTTTTAGAGTGAATCTTTTGTCAGTTCAGTTTTGGGAGCTCTCTAATTATTCTCTCTCTCTCTCTCTCATACTCTTGGATACTTAAAGTTTTCTTGGAGCACTCTTGGAGCATGTGGCATGCTTGGATTCTTGGAGCAAGAAGGCAAAGGAAGAGCAGGAAAGCATAAGAAGGCATAAGCATCAACAGTTACATCATATTTTCTTGCAGGTACCAAGTTGCACGTATGATCTCTTCACTAGTTTTGGCATGTGGTTTCTTGGTTATGATCAGTCATTGGCATGGAGGATGGTCGGGATTGATATTGGATTGCTTAGGCTTGCCATTTCCTGGATAACCATGGTGATTGTGGGTTTACTTTCATTGATTTTTTTTTTGTTTGGTTCTCATGTTTCCTTAGCTTGGGTTGAGTTACTAGTCCTGGAAGCCCTGGTTGAACAAACACTCTAGGAGCCCTGTAATAGCTTGGGTTGAGTTACTAGTCTTAGAAGCCCTGGTTGGACAAACGCTCTAGAAGCCCTTGGTGGGTTGAGTTACTAGTCCTGGAAGCCTTGGTTGGACAAATGCTCCGGAAGCCCTGTATAAGTTGTGCGTTGAATTACTAGTTCTGGAATGTTGGAAATAATACTGAGAGGGGGGGGGGTGAATCAGTATTATCAGATCAGTAAAACCTTTCCAACTTTCATACTCAGAAACATATACGCTACTTCAATTAAGTGAACCCGCGTGTACACGCTACTGTGTCTAATGCAACTAGCGTATATCTAGAGATCTTATAATTCAGTTAGCTTAATCTTCAGTAAATGCATCAGAACATTATTAAGCATATTAACAGTAAACAGGTGCAGTATAACAAAACAGAACATCACACAAGAGCCACACACATGAACACCATGATATAAGGTGGAAACCCAATGTGGGTGAAAACCACCTGCTGCAATTCGTCTCTTTCTTCTTTAATAAGAAACTTCTTTTACAATGTACTGGTGCAGTCCTTTACCAGTACGCAGGCTACAACCTGCAGAGGGCTACAACCCTCTCTCGTTTTCCAACTACTTCTGGAAGGGAGCTACAACCCCCTCAGCTCTTGTACTAGCCGATCCATTCACTAGTACGTAGGTGCTGACCCTACAACCTTCTTTCCTTCAGGGACCACGTTTCATCAATTTTCAAACTGGATCCAAGAGTACAAAACAAACATTACTGCAATACAATCATCAACTTATACTTTCATCATAATTCATTAAACAACCCAATATTGAATCACTAAAACCCTGTCATCAAGAACACAGAACCCAAACCAGAGCCCAGAACTTGCAACAACCATCAGAATCAACAACAACCTGAAATATCAAATCTTATTATGCATACGCTGCTTCACTGTATCAAAACCGCGTGTATACGCGCTTTCTCCAAAGGCAACCCGCGTGCAGATCTAGAAATAATTACTTATGCCTTCGCTGTCAGATCCGACCCTTGCCAAGCGTCCCGAACAGATAACTCGCAATACTAGATCTTCTCACTTCTTCAAACACACCTTGCTTGCATCCACTTTCCTAATGATCTTCTCCTTATATAGCCTTAGGCCCTTTACAATACCACGGTCCAAAACCATAGTAACACAATACCATCACCTTCAAAACTAGGGATCAACACGTCCGTCGAGACACCATGGTCCAAAACTATAGGCACAACTTCCAAGGAATAACCGCCACGGACCAAAGATAAGTTTTCCACATACACGCTCTTTTACTGAAGCCAACCTGCGTGTACACGCGACTTGGTATATAGCGAACCTGCGTATACGCGACTTGGTATATAGTGAACCTGCTTGTATACGCGACTTGGGCTTAATGGACCTGCGTGTATGAACTTTCTTGGCCTGTTGTACTAAGATCTGTCCTCTGATTAAGTTGCCATCACCTGTACCAACCTCTGAGTGAGTTGCCATCAAGGAAAACACTTGTATCATAATGCCAACAATCTCCCCCTTTGGACTTGATGGCAACCACCACACCAAGTCACTCTCCCCCTTTGACATCAAGGGCAAAGGGCGGACCAAGATGTTCTCTTCTTTGGTATACCTTCTGCTGTCCATACTGCTGTCCATACTCCCCCTGAGTACATGCTGAAGTTTCTGATTTGACTCCCCCTTTGTATATGCCAAATTGTATCAATCCATCCATGCTCCCCCTGAGCAGATGCAGGTTCTAAGTCCAGCAATAACTATTTATCATAAGCCTGCAAAACCATTCCTTTGATCAAACAATAAGATGTATCATTTAGTTTCATCATCAACTTCTAACCATAATGCCAACAATGAATTATTTGAAGAATATGCTCCCCCTGAGTGTGAGCCAACCATGACTGAACCATTTCCTGAGTCTGTTCTGCTGCCCTTTATGCTCCCCCTGAGCCTGAGTCAACCATGACTGAACCATTTCCTGGGTCTGTTCTGCTGCCCTTTCTATATATACGTGACTTTGCAGCCTGTAACTCGCGTATATACGCGACTTGTCTTCATTATATCAGCGTATGCAAGATGGAATACTGAATTTCATCACTTTCAGATTCCCCTGTGTCTGTTATGTCAGCTGACTGAGTTATGCCACACTTTTTTGTCTCTGTCTTCTTCAATTCCTGGAACTGTGATGATGTATGGTCCTCTTGTTTTGAATTTTGAAATCTGCTTCTGCATTCCCTTGCTATATGTCCATATTTGTTGCATGTATAACATCTTACATATTTCATGTTCCTTCTATCACAATCAATTGCTTTGTGTCCATATGCATTGCAGGCAAAGAAATATCCTCTGAAATACCTAGGATGCAATGATCTTTTGTAATGGTCTTGAACCATTCTACTTCTACATCTGGCTGCAACATGTCCAAGATTATGACATACATGACATTCAACATTATTCAGTGGAGGAGATAATCGTCTATCACGTCCATAGTTAGGATTAAAGGATCTTCCTTGAGGAATTTATTTCCTTGGTTGTTCCTTGTTGAGCATTTCAGATTTCTCCTTAGAATTTCTTGCCTCACCTTGTGAACTAGATTCACCTTCAACATATTCATGAAAACCAAGACCAGTTTTGATAGCAAGAGACCTTTGGCTATTAAGAATATCATCCAAGACTTTAGTACTATCTTGAAATCGTAAAAGCTTATCCTTTTCTTCTAGTTTACCTTTCAAGATATTTACCTCAACTTGATGTTGTTCTTCCTTTTTCAGGTACTGATTCCTTAGGTCTTCTTCAGCTTTTCTTCCTTCTTCCACTTGTCGCTTTAGTTTGATCACTTCATGTTCTTGATCTTCAAGAGCTTCTCTGTTCTGTTCTCTTGATTTTTTAAGATCTTTTTTTAGAGAGAGGATCTTTGATTCAAGCCTTTGAATAGTTATGCTCTGATCCTTTACTACATCCTGCAATTGCTCCCTTACCCTGGTTACTGTCTCCAATTGTTCATTTAATTTGGTAACTTCTTCAGTTTCTGCATTCTTCTTTTCATGTGCTATGAGACTTTTAATATCTTTGTTATTATTGGATGAAGCATTCTTCTTTTCATGTGCCATGAGACTTCTAATATCTTCACTATCATTGAATGAACTTGTAATATGGGTATAATAGCTTCTACCATCTTCTTCAGATATCTTTCCTTTGTTATGAGGGCATCTAGCAGCATAGTGACCAACTCTACCACATAGAAAACATTTGAAAGGTAGCTTACCTTTGAACCGTCCAGTTCCCCGTTCAAGATTCTTGACAAAATTTACCTCATCTTCTTCCTCTGACACTTCGAATGCGGCTTCTGGTGGTACCTCTTGTCGCATTTCAAAAGCAGTTAAGATCCCGTGAAGCTGTGACATGGTGATTTTCTGCACATTCTCCTTTTCTTCTATGGCAGATACTTTAGAATCAAATTTAGCAGACAAAGATCTCAAAACCTTTTCAACTAAGACAACTTCCTCAAATTCTTCACCCAGATCCCTCATACAATTCACAATCTCATCCATACGCAGGAAATAAAGCTATGCTTTCATTACTATGCATCTTAAGAGTTTCATACCGGATTCTGAGAGTTTGAAGCTTTGCTCTTTTTACCTGATCATCTCCTTCGTATCTTGTGACGATTTTGTCCCATATTTCCTTAGCTGATTTGAAATGCATAATCTTCATAAATTCTGATTGTGTCAAACTACTCAATAGGACAGTGACAGCTTTGGCATTGAGCTCATATTGCTTTTTCTCTGCTGGATCTGTAGGAGTTGCTGATGGGAATTTGTATCCTCCTTCTACGATTCCCCAAATTTCTGCTCCAAGTGATTGTAGATATGCAGTGGTTCTTATCTTCCAGTGAGTAAAATTGTTCCCGTCAAAGACTGGTGGCCTGATGTGTGCCTCTCTTTCTGGATTAGCCATTCTGATGGATCTTTTCCTTCAAGCGATCAAGCTTCCTCTGAAGGAACTGCTCCGATACCAATTGTTGGAAATAATACTGAGAGGGGGGGGGGGGGGGGGGTGAATCAGTATTATCAGATCAGTAAAACCTTTCCAACTTTCATACTCAGAAACATATACGCTACTTCAATTAAGTGAACCCGCGTGTACACGCTATTGTGTCTAATGCAACTAGCGTATATCTAGAGATCTTATAATTCAGTTAGCTTAATCTTCAGTAAATGCATCAGAACATTATTAAGCATATTAACAGTAAACAGGTGCAGTATAACAGAACAGAACATCACACAAGAGCCACACACATGAACACCATGATATAAGGTGGAAAACCAATGTGGGTGAAAACCACCTGCTGCAATTCGTCTCTTTCTTCTTTAATAAGAAACTTCTTTTACAATGTACTGGTGCAGTCCTTTACCAGTACGCAGGCTACAACCTGCAGAGGGCTACAACCCTCTCTCGTTTTCCAACTACTTCTGGAAGGGAGCTACAACCCCCTCAGCTCTTGTACTAGCCGATCCATTCACTAGTACGTAGGTGCTGACCCTACAACCTTCTTTCCTTCAGGGACCACATTTCATCAATTTTCAAACTGGATCCAAGAGTACAAAACAAACATTACTGCAATACAATCATCAACTTATACTTTCATCATAATTCATTAAACAACCCAATATTGAATCACTGAAACCCTGTCATCAAGAACACAGAACCCAAACCAGAGCCCAGAACTCTGCAACAACCATCAGAATCAACAACAACCTGAAATATCAAATCTTATTATGCATACGCTGCTTCACTGTATCAAAACCGCGTGTATACGCGCTTTCTCCAAAGGCAACCCGCGTGCAGATCTAGAAATAATTACTTATGCCTTCGCTGTCAGATCCGACCCTTGCCAAGCGTCCCGAACAGATAACTCGCAATACTAGATCTTCTCACTTCTTCAGACACACCTTGCTTGCATCCACTTGCCTAATGATCTTCTCCTTATATAGCCTTAGGCCCTTTATAATACCACGGTCCAAAACCATAGTAACACAATACCATCACCTTCAAAACTAGGGATCAACACGTCCGTCGAGACACCATGGTCCAAAACTATAGGCACAACTTCAAAGGAATACCCGCCACGGACCAAAGATAAGTTTTCCACATAGGCACAACTTCCAAGGAATAACCGCCACGGACCAAAGATAAGTTTTCCACATACACACTCTTTTACTGAAGCCAACCTGCGTGTACACGCGACTTGGTATATAGCGAACCTGCGTATACACGACTTGGTATATAGTGAACCTGCTTGTATACGCGACTTGGGCTTAATGGACCTGCGTGTATGAACTTTCTTGGCCTGTTGTACTAAGATCTGTCCTCTGATTAAGTTGCCATCACCTGTACCAACCTCTGAGTGAGTTGCCATCAAGGACAACACTTGTATCATAATGCCAACATGGAAGCCTTGGTTGGACAAATGCTCTGGAAGCCCTGGAAGGCTTGGATGGAGACCAATCTGATGATGGTTTTTGGTGATGTCCGATCGTGAGGTGGAATCATTGTTTGATGGGTTGAGGTGGATGTCCTCTAGAAGCCCTGGATGAGTTTTGATTGATGTGTTCTATAAGATCCCACATTCATGCTTGGAATATGGCATGGGGGTGAATAACTTAAGAGATATTTGGCTCAGCCATTCTACGGTCTGGTGGAA
This sequence comes from Pinus tabuliformis, assembly GCA_031772625.1. NCBI lineage: Eukaryota > Viridiplantae > Streptophyta > Pinopsida > Pinales > Pinaceae > Pinus > Pinus tabuliformis. The sequence goes on along the minus strand of CM062820.1, from coordinate 1,149,054,847 downwards.
CGTGGTAGTCCCATCTAAGGTTGGCTCATTGCATTCATTAATGGGAAATCCATTCCCTTGATTTTCATGTGTAAAGGTACTGATGTATTTATGGATTTGATGGCTAATATGTTTATTTTATTTTTGTTCCTATTATGTTGGTTATATGCACATTTCATGACAGCTGCTATGTATGGCTCTCAACATGTTTTTACTTGTATATGAATGGATAATGTGTTTATGAGTTAATGGAGGATAATGCAGCAAATGGCATGAGGGAACAATGGTTCATAGCGATTCTCAGATAAGTATGAGATCCCTACACTTAATTCTGTTATTTACACCTGTAGGTTACATGTTGATGATATGTTTGACGAAATGTTTGTCATGGCTAGTAGGGGTTTGGTTATGATCTTGTTCATCTTATTGATTTTGTGTCCTTGTTTCCTTGCATCCTTACTAGTTCTAATTGATCATTCCATTCTGGGCAGTGTCTCGGGTTGTGGGCCAAAAAAGGTGGCTCAAATCCCGGAATGCTAGCAAAACAGAATGTTAGTTTGAGACTAACTCACCTGGGCAGTGTCTGGGAAGCGTTATAAAGCACCTGGCTAGTGTTTGGGAAGTGTTAGTCCTGATACTAACTCGCCTGGGCAATGTCTAGGAAGTGTTATAAAGCACATGGGCAGTGTCCGGGGAGCATTAGTCCTGATACTAACTCACTTGGGTAGTGTCTAGGGAGTGTTACCTTGCCCTAAGTCTCTCAAACAACAGTAGGACCCAGGGATAGGCAGTCTGAGTGGTTGACTTGTCTCTTGAAGGTTATTTGGAAGATGTTGGATGACTGTATGTGACGTTCTGTCGATTTCATTTCCTTAAAGTCACCAAGGAGGTTGAATCTTATCATAGTGGCCTCTTGTCTCATGTTTACCCCGGATGGTCGGTTGCTTGGGTAGATGTGAAAGGAGGGTGTTACAAATAAACATAAAATATGAAAAAAGTGATGCCACGTAATTGACATCCTTTAAAAATCCCATGTGTACCTATGAGTTATGCCCATGTAACCTCCAAAGTGAAGCATGGTTACACCCTTTCATAAACTCAGAATTAAAACTAATTAAATCCTTATTCACTTAACTTACAAAACCCCATCAAATTATCGGAACCCAAAACAATAGAAAACCCGACTATACACCCGATCAACGAAAAACAAAGATACAACCTGTCAATGAGCCTGGTCCCACTTCGACCGCATCCGACCAGATCTCAAATAGATTTAACCTGGGTTGATAACATATCGAGTCCGGCTTTTCCACCGGCTTTGACCACTCTTACGGAGCCGATAAGGAATATAAATCCTTGATGTATAGATTTTTGAGTCCGTTTTTTAAATTAAAGTTCGATCACTTTATGACGCGATATCCGTTGGATATAAGAGGCCATCAAATCTACGGTTTGTGGGACTTCAACTAGCACACGGTTTAAAAACGGGCTTAACCCCAGCAATCAACTGTGATCTAAGAGTTTTAATATGAGATCAATGGCTAGGAGCGAGTGCGGGGCTTCAGCCATGATCAAGAAATCCGTACTCTCCTACCCTCGCAGTTGTTGTTCACCATCGAATCTGCCAGCCAACGAACGGTCCTGAATTATTTTGGGGTTTCTTCACAAATTATCAATCAACTCGGTCTTTTGATGTTTCAAGTTTGTTTCCTGTATTAAACCGCATGCACATTCATTATAGAACACTTACGATATTCTCACAAACATATCATCATTAATCAAACCTGTGATCAATGCTGATTCATTCCTTCATTCAATCCATGTCTGCTAATCTGGTAGGGGTAATCCACATCAACCAGTTTTTTGCGTTATATACAAAACACACACTCTTATCCTATATTCTGAGTATCAACAAACACAGTAATTCTCAGATCCTCAATCCATAGACTAAAATTTATAAACACACTCAATACTAAATTACACAAAGAAATACACAATCTACACTATATTCATATTGATAAATATTTACAGAAGAAACAGTCACACTCGACTGTTTCAGTTCTGCCCTTGCTCATCCATCCTATCTTTCCATCTGAATCTAACCCCTTCACTCATTCCAAAAGATTACAATTTATACAAAATGTGGATTCATGAACCCATTTAGTTCAGATCTAGAAATCTCTCATTCTTCCCTAAAGAATATCTTTACTCCACTCTTTTCTCAAACAAATGCTAATTTAAGCTTTCAAATCCCGCATATCCTATTCAAACCAGATAATCTAACTGTTTGGCCTGATCTCCACGCAGGGAGGATCAATCAGCTACTTATACCCTTTTCTGCTCAGATTTGGACAACAAATAAAACACTCTCATACATTTAATTAATAAAATTAATTAATCTCTTGTCTTCCAACCCTTTGTTAGCCACAACATGTGATCATACCATCACATTGTTGACTAGGTCTAAATGCTCTTGCATAAAAAAGACACAAAACTAGATGCAAAAGGGCACAAAAATACATGCAAAAAAGAAAACCAAAAGAGTGTCATGCATCTATATGTCGTTTAGATGAAAGATGATATAAATAAAGGCAATACATTTTTGTATTACAAATGAACTTGAAATATATGTAAACAAGGACAAAATAAACACATGAGAGACTAAAAAAACAAAAGATATTCCAAAAAGACACAAAGAATGATGTAAACCAAACAAAAACAAGATACAAAAATGAAAAAAAAATAATGTAATAAAGATGCCAAAAAAGAGAGAAAAAAAAAGACACAAAACTAAATGCAAAAGAGCATAAAAATGCATGCAAAAAAGAAAACCAAAAGAGTGTCATGCATCTATATATCGTATAGATGAAAGATGATACAAATAAAGACAATACATTTTTGTATTACAGATGAACTTGAAATATACATAAACAGGGACAAAATAAACATATGAAAGACTAAAAAAACAAAAAAATATTTCAAAAAGACACAAAGAATGATGTAAACCAAACAAAAACGAGATAAAAAATGAAAAAATAATTAATGTAACAGAGATGCAAAATAAACACAAATGAAAAAGGACAAAACTAAATACAAAAGAGCACAAAAATGCATGCAAAAAAGAAAACCAAAGGAGTGTCATGTATCTATATGTCGTTTAGATGAAAGATGATACAAATAAAGACAATACATTTTTGTATTACAGTGATGATGGATAGGTTTATATGACTAAACGTGAACCTATTTTACATGGTGTGTAGTCGTCGACACTCTTAAAAACCTATCTCCAATCACAATTTAGCAGTTATGACATATGTGACATATGTGAGATATGGATTTATTCTTGCTAGTCTGGTCAATGGGAGTTTGCTACATTTATTTTAATTTTAATTTAATTTTCAATGCAGTTTTATTTTAAATTTAAAAATCAACTTGTAAATTTATATGCGATAATTGTGGAAGAACCATTACACCATAATTCTACTAGTATTTTATAAAACACATCATTTAAAATTGTAAGTTTAAACTTTATATTGTTATATAAAGTTTATTTTTTATATTAAATTGGATTTTACTTAACCAATGTTTTCAATATTTTAAGTAAATATATCACTTTTTATCATTAGAAAATTATTTATATATTTTAGGTAAATATATCATTTTTTATCATTTGAAAATTATTTATGTATATATAAATAAAAGATTAATAATGTAATTTTAAATTAGATATTGTGGTTATGAATTTATAATTACAGATTAAAAGTTCTAATTCTTATTGAAAACTCCATGTATAATGATAAAAAATAAAAAAATAAAAAAAATTATCTTTACTACCTTGTTAAACATCTTAATTCAGTGTTTTAGTCAACAAACCATATTTATATGTAAAAAGTCTTGAGTTTAAACTCCTATGTGGTTCTATTGCATTGCAACAACTCCGTACACAAAAATTAAAGATTAATGATGTGAGCACCTTACTAGACATCATTGTCCAATATTTTAGATTACTAAGGTCCATCACCACAAGTAAAAAGGTCTAGAGTTCCAACCCTTGTGTAATGTTATTGCATCGTCAACTCCATGTACAGAAATAAAATATAAACAATGTGGATACAATCCCAAACACTTTGGTTTGTTGTTCTTGTTAAAAATCCATATGCACAAGCAAAAGGTCTTATGGTCCAAATCCTAAGAATTGTCATTGCATCACAATAACTCATACACCTGAATAAAATATTAATGATGTGGTTACCTTACCAATTACCTTGGCTTGGTATTTTGTTTAAGGATATGAATTCTCAGTAAAAGGTTTTGAATTCCAATGCATAAGTGTTGTTGTTCCATAACAACAACTCTAGGCATGGGAGTAAAATATCAATGACGTGGGCACCTTGTTGAGCACCCTAGTTTGGTGTTTTTGTTGAGGATCCACACCTACTTATAACAAGTCTTGAGTTCACATCCCCCTAGTAATGTTATTGCACCATAACAACTCCACGTACATGAATAAGAGTTTAATGATGTCGTACCTTGTAAAACGCCTTTATTTGGTCTTTTGATTGAACATCCATATCCACAATTAAAATATCTTAAGTTCCAACCCCCAACCAATGTTATAATATTGTGACAAGTCCATCCACAAGAATAAAATATCAATGACTTGGGTACCTTACAAAACACCCATGTTTGGTGTTTTTGTCAAGGAACCCTATCCATCAATATAAGAGAATGCCAATCATGGCATCCAAGAAAATAAGCAATCCATAACTTCATGTCTCTCTTGGCAACCAATAAAATATGCAAGCTAGAACTTCATAGATCAATTAACAAATTGTTTATCTACTCTACCATTTTAACAATCTCATTTCAATAACTAAGGTTGAGGATGGAATGTAACATGTCCTATTACCTTTTTTATACTATTATATATGATATGTCCTTTTACCTCTTCTATATTATATTATAGCTTAGATTTTTCATAGATACTTTAGGAACGAAGTTAGATATGACCATTGGCTCAATCATTTTGAGAGTTATTTCATTTGAGAGAGAGTAGGTCAAGGAAGGTAGTTCAATTCACATCGATTATTGTTTCAACACCATTTATTTTGGACATCATAAAATAAGGAAATAAGTACATGCGTCCAAAACAATTGATGGGGAAGGTAGGTGATAAGGTCATATTGGTTGGGAAATCGTAAGAAATATAGCTACGTAAGAAAGAGTAAGGTGAGACAAGACCTTGAAAGGAACAAAGTTTCTTTATTGTGGAAGGGGAGTAACTCCTCATGGTTTTTAGGAAGGCTCTTAATATATGATATCTATCTTTTAAGCAAAGGGAATGAAATTCTTTAATCTACATCTTATTCTTCGTAGAGAGAGAGCATAAAATGATATCAAGATTGTCAAGAATAAGAATATTCTTAAAAATGGGCTTTATACTTGTATGTTTTCAATAATTATCCACTTCATACTTGGTTGTTGTAACAAACATAATAATAATAAATAACATATATTAAAAGATGTAAATGTGTGTCTTATCCATAAATACATGACTCTTCATATGAAACGGTACCCCACCTAGTAATTATAATGGGGCCCCTCATTTGTAACATCATCATTCTATCAATTATATATCTCTCAAGACATTTATTAGAAATATATTTATTTTTCAATAACAAACTAAACATTGTTTGTTTGCTACATTGGTATTAGAGCCACGTTAGACTACCACTATATTCTTAGGTCCTGGAATCATGGACACATATTTTAAGGGATTAAGGGATTTTCATAAATCTCAATTAGAACTGTTATAGGAAATAAAAGGATTACTTACAAAATTGCTAGAGGATTTTGCAACACTAGATTCAACACCTACAAGAGAAGTTTGCATGGTCATGAAAGAAATTATCAATGAAGAATGTTTTAACCAAGAAGAGGATGTGCAAAAGATTGGAAATGCAGAATCTATAAAGAAGACACATGCAAAGTCTGTTAAAATGGATACGAGCAACAATGAGGAAGAAAGTTCTGAAAGTGATGAGGAACCAAAACTAAAAATGACAACCAAGGTCCAACAACCAGTAAAGGTTGTTCTTATGAGGTTTGTTAAAATATATACAAGCAATAGTGAGGAAGAAATTTTCCAACAGATTCTTGAAAACTTATATTTGGCTAATAATAATTATTCTATTAGGAAGCAAATGAATGCATCTAGCATGGGATCATCCTTACAAAACAACTTTGAAAACCATTATGAACATGATGCATATCTACCCCTAATTGAGGAAGGTTCTAATTCTAATTTAACAACACATTTCCCACTAACTCGGCTTCGAATTATGTTGCTCTTGGTGGTTCAGAAAATGTAGAGATACTAATCATTGGGTCTCTTGATGAAAAAATTCAATATGCACTTTGTCATGCTAACATAATTATAAAAATATTCAAGCACATGGATTTTCTTGAGCCCAATGCATTAACATCTTCTGCAAATGAGTTGATGGAAACCAACAATAATGACGGAGAGAGAAGAGACATAAATAGAAACTGAGAAGAGAGCACTAAAAGAGATTTGCGCATTTTACAAGTAGAGCTCCAAATTTAAAATGCATTTGGACTCGAAAGGCACTTTTTTACCCAAAAAAACATATTACCTAAAATCCATAGCCAAACACTTGATGAAAATGAAGTTAACAACTCTATCAAACTAGGTACCCAAGATGAGATCAAAATGACATCTAAAATTAGATACTTTCTTAAATGTGTAGAGAATAATAGAAATCAATATATCTGAGTTTGAAGACGAACATGAAGATGATGCAGATTTTGTTACAATGCTATGTCACTAACATATAAAAAACCTTGAACCCAATCCATATTGTTTTAACCATACTTTGACCATTAAGTTATCACTCCTAATTTTACCGAAAACATTAGCAAAGGTGTAAGTGAATTCTTCGTCTAGAGACAGGAAGTCGAATTTGAAGGTGCATGTGGGTTCTTCAACTAGATATAGGAAGTCAAAGTTGCATTGTCAACAATCTTGTTTCCTTGTCGTACAACACAATTCATATAAAGTAAAACCCTAAAGTTGCCAAAAGACACGACGAGCCATACGACTCGTGGTCTAATGAATTTTAGGTTAAAAATGTAATACTTAGGCTAATAGAGAAATTATAATAATTTATTAATAAAAAATAGAATAACAATAAGACTTAAAATATAATAGAAATAAGCTCACGGGGAGCAGCTCAATTAGCGATCGCCATGTTACGAAGTATTATGTAAATGATGATATGCAAGGTTCAACTCCCCAAGGGTCAAGCCAACAATATATATATATATATATATATATATATATATATATGGTGGCGGTGGTGGAGAGATCATGGAAGTTAGTATAAATCAGGGTTTCTAGGGTCTTTGGTTCTACTAATCAGGAGCAGGGCCTTCTCTCTTGAGATAGGATGGAAGCAGATAAAATTGATTACTCTGAAGACCAGATGACGATTTTCAAATATGTTCTTCCCCTCTATTTTTCCCTCCTTGACATCTCTGACAATGTCGTATCATTCAAGCTCGATCTCTAAATCGATGACCCCCTTTCATGACACTATACATGCACTAACTCCCTCCACCTACAACCCCCACAACCCTCGCACCCATCCCCAATCACTCTCCATGTATACAGTCCCCCCCTCTCCCTACAGTTCCATAAAGCTCCTTGTTTGAAATCTTAACACCTTTTATTGTGATCACTCCTTAGCAAAATTTGTTAGGCGTTTTGATGGTGTGGCCTTGCTAGTTTTGGTATCCCCCTTGTTTATCTTCCACACTCGGTTTCTTGTCTGTTATACTTAATTTGGAAATTATCAGCGGGGATAATTCATCAAATTCTTGGTCACCCTCCTTGTTGTTGACATCGAAGAATGCTCTGAAAACCAACAAAAAAAATGCATGAAGAGGAAGGAAAATGAGTCCAGTTTGGTCCTAGGAACCAACATCTAATTGAACGACATCTACATGATGGAAGAGATCATTGTAATTGGTATATTAGCTAGTAAAAGGATGGATATGGCTATTATGAGGAGCTATATGGCCAAACAATTCACACTAGTTGTAGGATACTTTCCTAGATGCATTATCCTGGCAAAAGGATGGTTAGGATGGATCACTCATTCTAAGGAGGATCATGACAAACTTCTACTCCAACACTGGCAGTGGGGTTCCCAAGCCCTCTTCATCAAAAATGGTCAGTGGATTTTCATGCTCGCTCTGAGTGGCTCTAAGTGGTTCCAGTATGGGTCAAAATTTCATCCCTCCCCTTGCAGTATTGGTCAGAAGAGGTATTTCAAAAAATTAGGGACATCCTTGTTTTTTATTATGAAGCGAAATTATCTTTTAAGAAAACTATCTATATGGTGATGGCTCAAATAGTGGTCAGACTCAATTTGGCATCGAGTCTCTCTAACTCCATTACTATCAAAGTAGGCACAAAAAATCACAAGCAAGCCCTTGACTACGAAGTAATCCCACACAATTGTGCTTGTTGTCACTCATACGTACATTTGGGGGCGAAATGCCCTAGAGGAAAGCTAAAGAAGAAATGGGCACAAAAATTCCACAAGAATTTAGAATCAAGCAGCACCCCCTCTCATAGTACTAACTATGTAGGATATACATCCAAAAAAATTGTTTCTAACCTAATATCTAATCCGAATGAAAAGGGGTAGACCCCTATGGAAAGTTTACAAGGTACTTCGACTGTAGCAATGAGGTACACAAAGATGTGTGTATTATCACCTCTGAGGAACCATATGGAGATATGCATATTGATGTTGTTGTCATATTGGCTTCCTCTTTGGGCATGTTACATTCATGCTCTCATTCCACTGTTTATTTATCTATTGCTATGTATCTTTGTAATTGACTCCTTATGGATTTGCAACATCTCTTGTCCCCCTTCCTTCTCCCATTCTTCCCCTTCCTTATCCCATTCTTCCCCTTCCTCCTCATTCTTCCCCCTCTATTCCCCCTCCTCCTATAAACAACCTTTCTCTCCTATCAGAGGTCTCATTTCCCCCATCCCTTCTATCTCTCACAAACACCATTACAACCTTTGCTCCCTCTCCTATGAGACAATAGAGGATGATCTTCAAAATAGCAGTTTCATCCCCAAAACAAGAGAGGGTCTTGGCTCAAATGATGCCTGTTTATCTTAAAGCTCAAGTAGGGGATGAAAATCACATATTTATTTAGCTAAGGAACAATCCTCCTCAGAGGTTAAAGTAAAGAAGCAAAGGTTTATTAATGGGGCTCTTAGAGAAGCATGCCCCAATAGAGTTTCAAAATGAGAATCATTTCTCTCAACATTCAACGGCTAGCCAACCTCTAAAAGTCCTTGGTTTTGAAAAGTTTTATTATTTCCCTCTCACGTCATATTATCATTTTGTAAGAAACTATGATAGACGGAATTAAGGTTAGATCCTATATATTCCTTATTGTCCCTCATTGGTATTTCCATCATACTAATGCTCAGGGGAAATCGGGATGGAAATTATCACTTTTACGTTTTTATTTGGCTTAGGCCTCAAAGTCATGTATTGCTACTTCTTTCATTGTCAGATATGATGGGTTTTATTTCTTTGTCTTGAATGTTTACAGTCCTTATGGAGTGAGGAAATTATTATGGGACAACATCTTCAATCTACCTTGTTTTAGATTTCAATTCATTTGTCTCGAGGGTGATTTGAATTTCACCTTAGGGAAACCAAAAGTTTGGGGTCCCTTTGTGCACCTGGACCAAATTTCGTATTATTTGTGGACAAACTTGAAAACTTGGCGTTGGTGGAAGTATTTCTGGTGAAACTCCTCCCTACATGGACGAATAATAGGATTAGTCCTTCTTATATTGCTAAAAGACTAGACTGCTTCTCATCTTGAAAAACCTTCTAGACCAACCCTTTTGTATTCATCGATGGGTGGATTCTAGGGGTGGATTGAGTCAGAGGCATGTTATCTTGGGCATGACTCCTTACTCACACAAGACTCTGGGACCTTTCAAACTAAATCGTAGGTAGTTATATCACCCATCTCTTATTGAAAATATTAATGCAGATTGGAACCCCTATGATTCAAATAAAGGATCGTCTCCTATGATTCAATTTCAGGAGAACTTAAAAAGGACCAAAAATATCATCTCAATATGGCCAGGGAAAAGAAAAGTCAAGGTGAGAGGTCTCTAACTAAATTTAAGGAGAAACTAAAGGACCTCCTACAAAATAGGGATCATTCCTCTCTCTTTGAGGAACGATTATCGATACAAAAAGATCTTGAACCAAAGAAAAAACCCTCCTCTTATAGAAGGAGAAGGGATAGAATCTAAATAATAGATCCCTTTAGTTGAAGGTCAGGGATGAGAACACAAAAAAAAAATCACAAGATTCATATTAACACTATTTGGGAAAAATAGAGATGATTGATCAAAAGCTACCTATTTTAAGGATATCTCGGAAGTAGGAATCTCATATTTGAAAGACATCTTTAAATTGTTGAGAAGATCAAACATTGACAAGATATTACAAATGGTGGCTTATTTTCCTAGATTCAATAAGGAGGATGATAATGAAGAGATTATGGAAGAGGTTATAAGACCCCAATTGGAAGCTATCCTCCACAGCTTCCAAAAGGATAAAATTCTTGAGCCAGATGGTCCCTCTATTGAATTTTACTTGGCCTGGTTCGAATTTATTGGAAATGATCTACTACATGTTATGGAATATTTCATGCAACATGGGAAGATTCTAACCCCTTTCAACTCCATGTTTCTCTCCCTTATCCCAAAATCAAATAAGCATGACTCCTTTGATCAGTTTCATCCTGTCCTTCTTTGTAATTCCATTTATAGGTTCATCTCCATGATTATTGCCCTTTGATTAAACCTTTTCTTTCATATCATATCTCAATAGAACAATTTGGCTTTCTCAAGGATAGGAAAATCCGTGAATCTATTGGGCTAGATCAGTAGGTATTTCACTCTATTCACACCCAAAAAAAAAGTTGTTATATATAAAGTGGACCTTTATAAGGCTTTCAATAGGGTGGATTGGCTATTCATAAGATTAATTCTCCTTCATCTTGGCCTCATCCCCTCCTTTGTTTCTTGAATTTATAGTTGTATTAGTACATCTCTGATGGCCCTTTTAATGAATGGATCAACTTCCTCCTTATTCAACCCCAAAAAGGGGGCTTAGAAAAGGAAGCCCCCTGTCCCCTATTCTTTTTATACTTGTGGTTGTAACTCTTACCAGGGCTATCATTGACGCAAAAAATCATCATCTTATTAAAGATATAGAGATTTCCTACAAATGTTCTATCATAGATCTTCTCTTTGTACACAATGGCATTCTCTTTCTAGCAATGGATGTTGACAATGTCCAAGCCATGAATATTATTTTGGACTTATTCTTTTCGTCCACTTATATCATGATCAATCGTGTAAAGTCCTCCTTAATCGAGAATTCTCTTAATCAGGATGATAATGATTCTATATCTATGATCTTCTCTATCTCTTCGTCTCCTCTAAGAGACCCAATCAAGTATCTTTTTTTTTTATAAAACCAAGTGTTTATCGAAAACAAGACTAGTCCTATCTCATCACAAAAATAGAGATCAAAATAAGGCATTGGTGCAACATATGGATTTCTAGGGAAGGTAGGTTGATACTCTGCAAGGAGGTAATAGAGGCAATCCTTGTTTATTGGGCATCACTTGCTTAAGTTCCATTAGGAATTTTACACAAAATTAAGTAGATATATTTATGATATTTATGGGCAGGGAACCAAGATCATTGCCATTTTTCCCTTAGAGCGTGGTATTCCATAGTCATCCCCAAGCAGTTGGGAGGATTGGGTTTAAAAAATCTCAATTAGTTTTTAAAGGTCCTTTCTACTAAGGGGGTATGGAAATTAAGTACGGGTTTGGGCTAATGGGTACAAGTTATGGCTAAAAATTTATATATACCCTTCTACAGTATTGTACTAGATTCATACTCCCAAATGATTTCCAACTTCTAGATCATTCATTTGGAAAGCTATTAAAAATTTTGCTTCTGTCATTCTACAAGGTATTTGATGGTGGATTGGGGATGGTACACAACTCCTTGTAGGGAAATACCCATGGATAGGCCATGGTGAGTCTCATATATTTTGTGATCAACTCATTAAGGTATTAAATAATCATGGAATCTTGTTAAGTCAAGTATCTGCTCAAATGGGTCTAACGGGTCCCGAAGCTTGGAAGAAGTTTGTAGAATTACTACTAGAGGGGGCTCTAGGTGAAGAATGGAACAGATGCCTTAAAGCTCTATATCATAACCTTGTATCTCTCACCCATATTGAGGACACTTTGGTTTCATCTAACGCCCCCTTGGGTATCTACAGTCCAAAATTCGGCTATAGTTCCTTAGCCCAATAGCCACATGCTTACCCTCCTCCTTGGTGGGTAAAAAATATCTAGAACAAAATTTTCTACCAAAGACAAAACTCTTTATGTGGCTACTCTTAAAAAACAAAGTGCCAATCTGGGATATCTTATAGAAAAGGTCCTTCTTTGGGCCTAGTAAATGCCCTCTTTGTATGTAAAATGTTGAGGACATTCCTCATATTTTCATAAATTTCCCCTTTACAATCAGAATTTGGATTAAAATTCATAAAAATATTGGTAACTTACATCAATGGAATGGGGTCTTAGTGGATATGTCACTAAAAGAATTGGTGGAGAGGAAACCGCCTAAAAGCATAAGAGCACTCCCTTTGATTTTTTGTTGAGGCATCTGGCTGGAGATAAATAGTTTCATTTTCAAAAATCAAGGATAATCCTTTATAAGAGTGGTTGTCAATAGTCTCATTTTATTATAATCTATTCCAAAACCTCCTGCTCCTACTCAAATTTGGCATAGGAATGAAGTGGAAATTCTCAAAGAAAAACCATGGGAATTATTTGATATGGAATCACAACAAACTCCTTCTATAGGAGGCTCGAGAGGCACCATATATCTAAACAAATCTCATTTCTTCACTTTCTCCTATGCAAAGCTTTTTGCTCTAAAATTACTTCTATAAATTGCCTCTTATATACATCTTTATAAGATTCATATATACGAAGACTCCATGGTTGTTATCAAATGGATGCAAGGAACCTACAGGCTAAAAAATTACACCCTCCTTCCACTATACCAAATGTTCTTCAGAAAAAATGGTATTTTTATCACATATCTTTCTGACACATCTACAGGGAACAAAACTAATTGGTTGATCTTCCCTTGAAGAGAGGATTTACACTAGATAAAGGACAGTGGGAAATACAAGAAAACCATGGTGGCATCATTAGGCTCCAATAGCTATACCAGCGGGCATAATTAGCACATTAGTATTTATACACGACCCCCATTTATATTAACAAATCTTATCTTATGAGCATATATTTGTTGATTTAGTTCTTTTTATTTTCAACTACTATATTTTTTATGGGTTCTATAGGACAAATAGATTCTTAGCATCAATTTTTTTATCTACCGACACAATATAAGGTAACAGACACCATGTATTTTTCATTCAGTATGCCTCAATTGATTTTTCTCCTTTGTTGCAAGCATTTTTTTGTCTACAAAAGTACAGTTTAGCAACATATACAAAGTTTTCAGTTATATTAGCAAAATTGAATTATATTCGTGGACCGTATATATAGTGAATGCAATGAGCTATTCCCACATCTTTCACTCGTTGGATATGTCTCTTTTTTGGATCTCATTTTCAAAAGATGATATTGTATTTTTTGGTAAAATGACCAAATTGTTATCTAGAGGCCAAGGGGACCCTTTTGAATGTTGCGGCATATACACTAATGTATTTTATTATCTATAAATAAAATATGTGTTTTTTTCCTCAGGGAAAAAAATTAAAAATAAATAAATAAATAAATATATATATATATATATATATATATATATATATATATATATATATATATATATATATAGATGTATATATATATATATATATATATATATATATATATATATATATATATATATATATATAGATGTATATATATATATATATATATATATATATATATATATATATATATATATATATATATATATATATTACAAACATATACATACAAGCCCCAGGGGTTAGCTCAACTGGTCAAATAAGTGCCTTGCCGTTCGAGAGGCCACAGGGTCAATTCTCCCCGAAGCCCTTGAGGTTAGGCCTAGCTATTGGTCGCGAGGCTTGATACCCTTGATCAAGATCAGATATTTTTGTGGACGTAGCGGCCACCCAGTGACCGCGCGGGTGTCCGTGAAACACACTTGAATATATATATGAATATATATATGAATATATATATGAATATATATATATATATATATATATATATATATATATATATATATACATATATATGTATATACATATATGTATATATATATACATGTATGTATATACATATATATGTGTGTGTGTGTGTAACATACATATACAAACATACATACAAACATGTGTGTGTGTGTGTGGAAATGGGGGAAGAGGTGTGGTCCACAAGGAAGAAGACTAACCCCTACATGATGAATTCAAACCAATGAAATAGATAAGTAATGTGCAGAACCAGAGAGAATCCTGCATATTATGCTCAAAGCACTTCTTATGAGGGAAGCAACATAACAAGCATAATAACAATAATAAATAATATATATGAAAAGGTGTAAAGGTGTTCCTTATCCAGAAAGACATGACTCTTCACATGAGAGGGGAACTCACCTAGTATTTAGAACGGGGCCCCTCATTTGTAACATCATCATTCTATCAATTATATATCTATCAAGACATTTATTACAAATCTATTTCTTCTTCAATAACAAACAGAACATTGTTTGTTTACTACAGTGGTCTAACATCTACCATGGGTGTGATGAGGTGGACTTCCAATTCTCTCGTTTCAAGGAAATTTCCTATTAATAATCTAACGCCCACACTAGATATGGACCAAATCATATCATGATGTTATGAACTTATGTCATGTAACTCCATTATGTAACTATGAGCCCCATTAAGAAAGATTAGCAACAAGTTGCAAAAAAAACATTAAGGCCGAAGGAGGAGATGAAAGAGGTAAAGTGGGTTTTTGGTGTTTCCTACAATTGAAGAGCATAGAGGAAAAGAGCGGATAGTAAGAAAATGATTAATGGATAATGCAAGAGGATGAGAAGAGCAGAGTGTGGACAAGAAGGAAGAAGACAACAAAGTAAACATAAATATATTAGTGATTATTGTTTAATTAATGACCTTGTGAGTCGGATGCTCAAAATTCTAATTAGGGAGTTAGGCATAGGAGCATTCATGGATCTTTTATAATCCTACATACCCAATAAAAATATTTTCAAATCTCTTTTGGTTTGAGTTTAAGCTTTTCTAGACTTTTAGCACATAGAAGTGGTCAAATATTTTGTTTAACATACTCACATATCTTAGAATTAGAAGCTAAATTTGGGATATGTTATATAGGATATGATATGTTATATAGGAGATCATATTCAATCTTCCCACCAAATTTCAAAAGAATATATTGAGTTTAGTCCCTCTACCCTAGATCATGTTGAAAATAGCAACAATAAAAGTTAAAAATAGCATCAAGAAAAAATCCTAATTTAATTTGTCCTTGAAATAAATTAGGAATTAGAGTTGTTCCATCAAGAATCATGGAATGACGAACAAAAAGCTACAATGAGGCTGCGACCTGTCCTTGACACAAGCTAGGTTTTGTCTGCGGACCTTTGTAGCACCCTCCCCCGTGATCTAGCTTAGCAATGTCATCCCTCTGATGTCATACCTCTCAGAACATCGTTTCTAAGCTTCTCTCATTTCTCGTCCGCAACCACAAGCATATTCCTCCCGTGACCACGTCGTGCCCACACCGTCTTCCCCTTTCTGCAGTTGGTCTCTCCTACAGTGACGGTTTTTACACTTACCGTGGTAGCTAGCGCGTAACACCCATAACAATTATGGACTTGCATATAGTTGATTATTTTGAAGACCCTCTCGACGATGTCTACATCTGGACAACCCCACACTCAAGCAAGGATGTTTTTCTCCCCTTCAGCACAGAATTGACGGAGGTTATTGCTCCCTTACCCTCCATCTCGAGGCCCTCCGGTTTGGTTGTCACCCTACCTGCGGCACCCCCTGGCTGCCTTTCACTACACCTCCTCCGTCGACGTCCTCCCCTCAATTTGTGGCCCACTACATAGGCCCAGATCTCGCCACTTGCTCCTCAGGCTGCCCACCCTTACCGCCATCTGCCAGATCCCATTTCCCCTCATCTTCTTCCCTCGGCGAACCCCCGCATACCACCCAAGGTCTCCCTCACGCGGCCCTGATATTGTTCCCCCTTCTGCGACAATTTTACGAATATTCCTCCTCTTTTGGACGCCTTCCCCTCTGGGCCTGGTTTGAACACCCCAAACCCCTACAAAACCTCCTCGCAGCGGACCATAGGAGGACTCCACTGACATGGGCCATAGGCCGGGAAAAAGGTTGAAGTGTGTCAAATCTAGGGCACAAGACGTTATCATCAGTTTGGGAGAAGACATACAGTGGGGCGAAACCATGGACACTACCGAATGAGTTTTGGTTAGAAGGGTCTGGGGCAGGAACTACACGAAGGCATGGTTAAAACAATGGACTACAGAAGTGTGGGTGCAACACCTGGCTGAGCTACCTTTCGTCCAAACTTTTGTCCGCAATTGGTTTGCGCTGCGTTTCGTTCGGGTCGAGCATACAAATTGGGTATTGTCATCCTTCTAGCATATTGAACAGGCCCCTGTGCTTCTGAGGAGATGGAACCCTCTCTTCAACCCAAAGAGGGAGATATTAGGCACTAGGCCACTTTAGGTTCGCCTTCTCGACTTGTTGTTACAATTCTTGTCTAAGGACATCTTCAAACGCATTGGGAGCTCTCTAGGCATCTATCTGGAGTATGACACATCATAGCTTTCCACTGGAATCATTGCATATGCAAGGATTTTAGTCCATCTGGACAACAGAGAGGGGTTATAGGACAAATCACTCTGCGTTGGAGGAACTTCTCGTGAACGCAGATCCTTGATTACGAGGGGGTTCCATTTAGGTGCAGGCGCTGCCATAAGGTTGGTCACCTCTTCAGCAACGGAATGCTTTGCCCCTGAAGCAGCAGTGGATCATTACCTTGCTACGGGAGCCCACAGTACATAGTAGCAGGATGGATCAGTGGTGGTTGATGCAATCAGATGTTAGAGTGACAGAGGCAAAGACTAGCAGTAGCCAGATACTGGGGAGTGTGACGCAAAGTTGGCAGAAGTGGAGATGACACTGTGCAGAGTCGGCAACAACGCAGAGTTTTCAGTAGATAGTGCAGTAGCTAGTAGTAGTCAGAGACTCTAGTGATATATGCATCATACTAATTCAGTTTGGATGATTTTTCAGTTTCAGAAGTTGCAGCAGCAACAACACTAGAGAGAAGTGTTTCATGCAGAACATTCCAAAGGTACCGGATGAGGGTAGAGTTTGATTCTTTTCTTGTTGAGAGGGAGTATTAAAAATAGCAACAAGAAATGTTAAAAATAACATCAAGAAAAAATCCTAATTTAATTTGTCCTTGAATTAAATTAGGAATTAAATCAAAATTTTATTCTCATAGAAACTTATAATAGTTATCTAAGTTAATTTGACTTAGTTTGCTCAGCAAATTCAATTTGGAAGTCTATCTAGATTCATGTAGAGTGATTCCTAAATTTTAGGGGCCCGGGTTGAGTTCTTATTGAGTTGTAATCATTTTATTCGGTTTAACTAGGTTAAATTTAGTTAAACTAGTTCTAACTGTTGGAGGAACTAGTGTGTGGTCAAGTGAATTCGAGTGGATTTATTTCACATGCAATGATCAATTAGATAGCTGATAATTCACTAATAAATAACTCATGCATGTCAGTTCAGAGGAAGACCCAGTTGAGACTAAAGTTTAGGGGCAGTGTACTATCAATTGTATAATTTTCCGAGTTGTAGAGATGGTGCATGCAATCAGTAGAAGGCCTATGATGTTGTTCAGTGGTGGTGAGGGATTTTCCCAATTAAATATGGGCTAATTCCCTTAGGGATTGCGTAAGGAAGTAGGAGCTTGGCAGGTAGCAGAATTGGCTAAGTGTTAGCTTGAGCTGGTTTGTAGAGTAGAGAGATATATTGTACTTATGCGAGAATTATTCGGGTTGAACAAGCATTGTATTTTCTTCTCAAATCTTTTGGTTAATGCAATATATATAGTTAGGGTTTTGATCAGTCTCTTTCCCCATAAAAATATTGTGTTATGTGCGGTTGAAATTCTTCCTTTTCTGTTTAGTGTTTTCATCGATCAATTTTCTTTTTCGCTAATGAGTAGATATATTTGTGTCTTATGTTTTAGCATATCACATAAGTTGTTGAATCTACAAGTAAAAATCTACAGATCAAAACCAATGTGGAAACAAATTCCTATGCAGACAATAGATCAGTATTTTGATCAATGCATGGTAGCTCCTATTTCGGAATCAAGGTTTGAAATTTTGACAAGATGTATAGGACACATATTTTTACAAGATCACCATTTTTTAGCAAAAATTCAAGCCACAAGGGTGTCCAAAAGCACAGTAAGTTTCAAATTCTATTCTTCATTAACAAACGACTAGTATTTTGATCAACAGACTCTCATACTCTGATTTAAGGCTTAAAATTGGATTCTAGAGAGCCCATTCATTTATATTCTCACCAAATTTCATAAAAAATTGTTCAATTTAATTAGAGCACATTCCTTTATATTATCTTCTTTTTTTTACCATGGTGAATCAATAACTCATTGAAGTAATTAGGGCGAGGCCCAAGGTAAAACCTAGCAATATCCACTATAACACCAAGAGTATATCCAACAACCTGTAAGCCACATATACCATGAATTTATGACTAAGAAAGAGCTAAGACTCCACAAGGGTGGGGGAGCCTACTCCCTGAGCCTTATCACAATGGGCCAAATAAGTTCACCCTGTGGGATTTAAAACCAAGTGGAGGGGGAAATATCCCATTGTGCCAACCACTTGGTCATCCCACAAGGAGACACGTTCCTCTATATTCTCACCAAATTTCATATAAATTTATTGAGTCTAATTGGTGCACCCAAGCTTTACCTTATTTAGAGACAATGTATAGAGTTTTCCAAAAATATGGGTACAGTAATTTGACTTGCTTGTAACGAATATTGGGAGAGAGAGTTTGAAATTTTACAAGACGTTGTGAAAATATTTATCTATATATATTCAAAATTCCTTGAATAGTAAGTTTCATATTTTATTCTGCATTCACATAGGACTACTATTTTGATCAACATGCTCTCATACTTTGATTTAAGGTTTAAAATTTGGGTTGGAGAGAGCCCATTCCTTTATATTCTAACCAAATTTCATACAAAAAATTTGAGTTTAATTAGAGCACATTCTTCTACATTCTCACCAAATTTCCTAAAAATTTATTGAGTCTAAATGGTGCACCCAAGCTACACCTTATTTAGAGATTGTGCATAGAGTTTTCCAAAAATAGGAGTTCAATGTTTTGACTTGCTCACAACTAATATTAGGAGTGAGAATTTGAATTTTTTACAACATGTTGTGAAACTCTTTATCTACATATATACAAAATTAATTAAAAAATATTGAGTTTAAGGGTATTAATATTTCAATTAAAGAGTGTAATACGAATGGACAAAATCAAGAAATTGGAGAGTCAATTACTAATTATTTATCAATTGTAAAAGTGTTTTAGTTGATTTATTAATTGTAAAAGTGTTTTAGTTACCTGTTGTGGCCACAATAGCTGCCCCTTTTATTTTTCTTAAATGATTACAAGAAAACGGGGTCCCCTAACAATTTTTTTTTTTATTTTGATGTCTAATCTTGTGAGTTTACTATCTATTATTTGACTACCTTTGGTTTTCATCATTAGATATCTTAGAAATTTCATTTCAGAATTTTAAGTCACAAGGAACCCAATGTTTGATTTCACATTTCACATTTCACATTTTTATTGACTTTTTTAAAGTTCAAATTTATTTCACTTTTACTTATTATTTTATGTTTATGAGTTTATATTTTCATTTCTACTATGATGATTCTCTCATTTTTATAGTTTTGCTTGTTTTAGTGTTGGATTGGATATGTAAAAATTTAACCTTGTTTTGTTTTGACTTTAATTTCTTGATTTGATCTGTAAATTGTTGTCGATATTCCACTGTCACAATAGATCTCATAAAACTATATTTAAAAATATGAAATCTACACTATTAAGGTTTTATTTCTCTTTAGATTTATGGACTTGTAGATTATTGTTAATTATGTATGCATGAAAAATAAAATTACGCAAAAAAAAAAAAAAAAACAGAGAGAACAATGAAATAAAAACTCACAAACCACGATTTGACATAAGATATGACCTGGGAAACCTTTCAGGAGATAACCCAATTGGAAGGTGAGGTCACTCTACTCTCTTTATCTGAATAAAAAATGGTTGTGAGTACAAATAAATATGGGATGTGGCCCATGGGCTACTACAATGCACAAATCCTATCTATGTGCTCTATCTCCTATCCATCTCAACTTGTTTTGCTCATCTATGGAACAAATGCACTCGAAAGAAAGGAACCCCTTTTCCTCGTAGTGGCCCAATTATAACATAGCATGATAGCCTTCTAGTGGTTAGGTTTGACCACCTCAACTCTTAACCAAAGTTAAAATATGGACTCTTGCAGAGTCTTATTCATAATAATAATGTTGCTAGCCCTTTTTCCGTGAATAATGATGACTAATGTGGCATTATATCGAATTATGGTGGTGAAAATGAAAAAGTCAGGTTTTGAGTGGCATAGCTTTTGCATGCGGACTCTAATTGATGTGATTCTTATGCCATTAGAAAGGCGTTTATGTGTATAATATTTAAAAAAGGTGCTACACAAAATTTGCAAATTTTTACCCCCAAAAAATGTCATTTGGTGCCTCAAAATGCTCTCGGAATATTTCAAACCCTAATTTTCCAAACTAGGTTCCACCAATGAAAATGGTCCTATGAGCTTATTCCTCCACTTTTTCCAGTCTAAAAGCATCAATATGGATGACAAACAATATAATGATAAAATGAATATCACACCTCCCCTGGAAGTTGTCCTTTCAACCCAATCTGCCAAAGGTCATGTCACCCCTATATCATAGTTTTGTATGTATTCTGCAAAATTGTATCTTTTGTCAACTTTGCCTAAGTATCTGGTGCTAAATCCTCCACAAAAGGTAGGACTTGGTCCTCTTTATGATCTATCATGGAAGGATCATAGGTTTTCAAATTCTCTACATTCACAACTGAGTAAATGTGCATATATGGTGCCCCGGATGCGGGTGGCGGGACGGCAACAATGGGCATGCCACATGCCATGCATGGGCTGCCCCGTGTAAACAATACGGCCTCCATATGAAGGCCGTCAACCAGAACCTGAACCCACTGCTGCGTTTAATGGAGTTAATGGTGAGGGCGGTAGGTTTATGGGGCTGTACAGAGCACTTAATGCGCGCCTGTATCAAGAGCATGAGGCAGAGCATAACAAGAGCAATGGAGGTTGCAGGGAATGTATGTCGGGCGAATTTGGGGAAAGAAGGAATTGCAGAGAGCCGAGGCGGTGGCAGCTCCATCCGCTTCATCGTCGGGTGTCTGGTGGTTACTATCGCCGCCATAGACTCTCTGGTTGCTGGTCCTGTAGCCAGAAGCACTGGGCTCAATTGCTGGGTGAGAACTGGAATCGGTCCACCTCGCCACCACGGAACGGGTCTCAGAGAGGAAATTGAGCACCAGAGAAAGATTTGGGAGGTAATTGGTTCAGTCTTCGACTCCAAGCTCACCTGCACACACACAAGAGCAGAATCAGTTTCACCATGGCTAAACTCCGTCAGCGACAGCCGTGTAGAAGAGGTCCAGCTAGAGGCTCCTCCTCGCGAGCTCCAGCAGTGGATGAACATCACCACTGTTGTTGCTGCTACTGCCATCGAAGAGCCAAAGCCTCTCCACTTCCAATCAGCCAGTTTTTGGAGGTTGGAAGTGCTGATGAGGACAAATCAGAACTTCCCTCCTTTGGCTCAGTGGTTTTCACATTGCCGAAGGCTGAGAGCTCCCCAGGGCTCAGTGCCCACATCTCAATTATGTTTACCAGAACTCCGGAAGGAAATGGGGAATCTGCCCCTCAAGACCCGCAGAAGATGCAAGAGGAGGGCAAAGGCAAAGAAATTGTCCATGGATTACCGGAGGCAGGGGAACATAGCTCCGCTTTGGAGCCACCAGCGTCTGAGGCTGGTCAGCACGAATCGTCTCCTCCATTGGGGCCTGCTCCTCAGGGTATTGATGACGAGACATGGCGCAAGATGTGGAAGGGTAAACCAGAGGGAGAAGGCTGGGCGTACATCGTGGAGGACAACAGCCTTGCCGAAGAAGCTGATGCCTTCTTCGTGTCCCTTCCTTCTTCCTCAACACATCGAGAGGATCAAAATTGACACGGGTAATTCTCTCTTGCGCTTTCGTTTTGATGGCTGGAAGTGGTTGTCTACCTATTCGCCTGCTGTAATTTTGTTTGGAAGCTGGTCGGGTCTCATTTTCAATGGGTCAATTCTCAATTTCAATTTTGTCGGGTTGCTCAATCAATCCCATCTGGTCATTCGCCCCTGGTTATTAAGTCAATCCCATCTGGCGATTCGCCCCTGCGTGGGCAGTAATGTTTTGAATCCTCCTCCTGAGGCTCCAATGGAAGCCCGCTGATGTTTATGTCTGGTTCTGCTTATATGGTCTGGTGCTGCCCCTGCGTGGGAGCGTTATATCAGTGCTTGGTCTGTTTTGTTTTGTGAAGGCCTTCCCGAGAGGGAGACCTCAGAATTTGGTTTTTGGTTCCCAGCGAGCTATCAGAAGCCCTGGAAGACTTGCCTCACAGTTTGTAATTTTCACTTGTACAGTTAATATATGAATTAGATAGCTTTTACGTAGAAAAAATGTGCATATATGGTGGTAGACTCAGATGATAAGCATTATCACCCACCTTTTCCAGTTTCTTGAAGGGACCATACCCTAGAGCTTTAATTTTCTTACCAGGACCCTATAGCCTCTCCTTGTTCAACTGTAGCCATACTCTATCTACCACCTTGAATGATTTCTTTGTTTTGTGTTGATCATGCCTAGCCTTATATTTTTCGTGTGACTTCTACAATGTTTATTGTACTTATATATGGATCTTCGCTTCTTGTACTTAATCACTAAATCAAATTGTTATAGAAACCCCATCAACTTGTAATGTTTGATATGTTGTAGCTTACTTTGGACCTACGGGTACTGTAGTGGTTGGTGATCTATGTGGATCACTATCCCTTTTCCCATCAGATAGTGCTTCCACTTCTTCATCACTTGCACCAAGGTGTAGAGCTCCTTATCGTAGGTAGGGTAGTTAAAATTTTCCCCATG
Source organism: Pinus tabuliformis (assembly GCA_031772625.1). Classification (NCBI taxonomy): domain Eukaryota; kingdom Viridiplantae; phylum Streptophyta; class Pinopsida; order Pinales; family Pinaceae; genus Pinus; species Pinus tabuliformis. The sequence goes on along the minus strand of CM062820.1, from coordinate 1,149,031,268 downwards.
AAATACTTCATAATGGTAGCATATAGGCCTTCATCCCTGCACCAAGACTACTCCCATAACATACCCACTCACATTTGTCTCCACTTTGAAGGGTTGTTGCAAGTTTGCTAATCCTAGAATTAGTGCTTGACTAATTTTCTTCTTTAGCTCCTCAAAGGCCCTCTGTTGACCCCTTACCCACTGGAAACTCTTGCCACTTGTTGTTATGGTGTGGATTAGCATTTATACCACTAAAAACAAAGCTATGAACTTCCTTAGGTATTATGTTTCCCCAAAAAACACCTAACCTCAATAAAATATTAGTAGGCACTGACCATTTCATGAAGGCCTCCATCTTGAAGGGATCTATCTTCAACTCTCCTCCACCTATCACATATCGCAGATACACCAAAGATTGTTGTGCAAACTCACACTTCTTGAGATTTGATAGCAGTTGGTGCTTCTTTAATGTCTCCATCACATGCATCAAATGTGAGATGTGCTCCTCCTAGGTAGCATTATATACTAGTATAGCACCCAAATAGATAATAACAAATGAATCTATAAAAGGGTGCATTATATCATTCATTAACCTCATAAACGTAGTGGGTACATTGCATAGGTTGAATGGCATGACTAACCTCTCATACAAACCTAGCCTAGTTTTGAAGGTGGTTTTCTAGGTATCTTCTTCTTTGACTTGAACCTGGTGTTATCCCAACTTTAATTCCATCTTGGTGAAGTACTTCACTTGCTGCAATTCATCTAGCAGATCATTTATCCTTGGCATGGGGTACCTATTCTTTAGCATGATTCCATTCAATTCCCTGTTATCAATACACATTAGTCCCATCCTTCTTTGGCACAATGATGATGGGTGACCCACATGGTGATGTACTAGGTCAAATGACACCTTATTCAAAGAGTTGTTGCAATATTTTTTTCACCTCACTTGTTTCTATAATAGACTGCCTATACAACCCAATATTTGGCAATGGGGATTCCGACAATAACTTCATCTCATGCTCCACTTCCCTCTTGGGTGGTAAAACTTTGGATCCCAAAACACATCCCTATACACCTATAGAAACTCTTCTAATTGTTTTTTTTTGTTTCTTAGTACACCCTTCCAAGGATTCCTTTCCTCTTACAGGCTCTTCTACAAACTTATTTTCTCTTAAAAATAGTAAAACATGCTTCTTGTTGGAACGGATCAATTTATTGGCTTGGTTGGCACTTACCAATGAAATTTTTGGCTTTCCTTTGTGCACGTTGATGGTAAACGATTTTCCATTCTTGACGAGCCGATAATGGTTGGCTCTCCAAATGAATATTGCATCTTGCAACTACCTGTAAGGACTTCTAAACACCACTCGGAATACATCAAGGGGAACCACATTTGATTATACCTCATTAATAAAATCAACGCTAATAGAAAATATAATTTTGCAATGTTTTGTTACCTTTAACTTTGCATCCTTATTTACCCATCCCAATGGATATGAGCTTGGATGATCACGAATTTCCAATCCCAATTTATGGACCAACTCCGCTGCAATGAGATTCACATGATATCCTAATTCAAATAGAGCATCAATCTTTGTCTTCTTGACCTGTATCTTTATGCGGAAGAGTTTGATCATTTCTTTTTCACCATATTGCTAAAGGATACTCAGATTCACCTCCTTCTACACTGATGTGACATCCCCTTATTAAAATTTTCCCTTCATAAATAATTGTAATTAATTAAAAAAGGTTGAGACGAAGGGACATAGATTACAGATTGCTTGAGGAAATGATTAATTTAAACATATCAGCCATGGGTTGGACAGGAAGTTAATGGTCTGACGGGGAAATAAATTTAACTGAAAAGAAGAGGACAGGCCCAGGTGTTCTTCAACTCCAACAGCAAGCAAGAAGAGGACAAAAATTTAAAGGCATCATGGGTTGCATTGTCCAAGCAGTTGACTATGTGAAACCATGGAAAATGATAGATGGGGGTTGGTTGGCAAAAGGTACACGTAGTATGGAAGAGATGATGGATAGTATCTCACATAGGGAGAAGGAAATGAAGAAGAACAATGGACAATACAAGGAGGTAAGATGTGGAGAGATAAAACTAGTTGAAGAACCCTCAAAGAAGTTTGTTGGGTGGAAGCATTATAGAGAATGGCTTGCCTGTAAAGTTGATGAACCCACTGGAATCTTGCAGATTGATGAACCTACTAGATTAGGAAGAGACACCCAGGTGCTTGTGAGGATTGATGAACCACCAGGAGTTTCCTTAGGGTTGAATCTCTAGTGCTTGAATCACTGGTGAACCACCTGTAGAGTTCTCTTTACCCATCAATATCTTAAACACTAATGAACCTTCCCTTGATGTTGCCTCTCTTCTCCTAGAAGTGAGATGAGACTATTTGTATAGTGGCATCCTAGCATGGATGATATTATGTCTAAAAGGATTGAGTGAAAGCTTGTGTAGTTGGTGGATGAACATAGAGGGGCCTTGTGGCATCTTGTTTCAGCTATAATATTGGTGAAGTTTCCCCTAAGAAGCACTCCATCTCAAGCATTAGAACTTGGCTCAAGGGTGACAGCTACAAGTAATTGTGGTTGTAGCTTGTCTATGGTTGGTTGGAGTCTTAGAGTCCCACTCTTAGTTGCCATATCTCTTATAAGATAAGTATATACCCACGTTATGTGTTTGTGCCTCTTATGTCTCTATTTGTTGTGTTGTAACAATACGATGTTAATGATGGGGGTGTTTTATCCTGTCTAAATAAGAATGCCAATATTGTATGTACATGATTTTTGGCCACCCAACAGACTCCCCTTACACTTTTTCAAATGCAATGGGTCCCTCCTTTTTGTTTTTGTATATTTCAGATTAATTGCCTTGCTTTACTAACCTAGAATGGTGATTCATTGATTCTCCAAGTAGAGTTTTTGTTCTTGTGTGGTGATTGTGTTAATTTGTTACATACTTTGACATGATTTTCTTTTCATTGGCTATTTTATTTTGAAGAGGTTCTCGAAGGAACGCGAGGGCAGATCCCAAATCCTAATAACAATTAGTTGATTGATGACTTTTCATGCATGGACAACCTAACATTATCCTTATACAATCCTTTTGTTACTGTGAGTAGCTTGAGACCTATTTGGTCATGTATACATGTAAGCTTGGTCTTTTGACTATGTTCTTACATAGTTCCTTGCCTTGGTTATGGATCGAATTTCTGATTAAATCATGGCTTTTATCTGTTATATAGTTATGGATTATGAATGATTTGATTATCTTTGGGACCTTATTATAACATGTGACATGTGTTCATATTTTATGGTGTTCATATTCCATGCTCTGATAAAACGGTTTTGGTCCTAAAACTATATAACATCACCTAACACTATTTAATTTTGTGATTTATGTTACGAGTGGTTGTTATTATGGTTTGAGTTGATGCAATTTAACACTATGCAAATTGGTTCTTTCCATAATTAAATTAGGATGAGGAAGATCCTAATACACCTATGTGATGGATAGATTATAATTTCAAGAGTTAACACTTGATAGCCATAGGTGATATATGTACATGTGATGGGATTTGGTGTTGAATAAATTATATGTTTATGCGATGACATGGCTCTACTCATCATATTTGGAAAGCGTAGGTTTTGACATTTGGACACTTCTTACATGGTTGACATATCTCAAAGTTTGTGATTCTATTATTGATCTAAAGTGCTATCGTTACCACTCAATATTGTTAGCATCGCATGCTGGTCGATCATTTTCAAACCTTGGGTTCTATTCTCACATTTTATGCATTCCAGTCTCAATTTTTTGCCTCTACATGTCACTATGTAAGGTTAATATTTGTTTCGTGAAGCCCTATCTAGCTTGTATGAATGAAACCACGGTCGAATTCTCTCATGACACCTGTAGTTCGAATAGAGCTTCTTGGAGGCAAGATTATTGAATCTTATGTGGAATACCTTGCTATGTTCCAGGAATCAGGGTAGTGGGATTTCATTTAGTTTTTTTATGGTTTTAATGATGATGTGGTGAAAGGGTTTGCCTCCACTTACCATGGTCATAAAGCTAGGTTTGGTGATATTGAGATGCGGCTGAATGTAAGCTTCATTATTGAAATAACACATCTCTCCACAGAGGGAAAAATTGGTTTAAAAATTGACGTGTGCATGACATTCCTTGGCATGAGTTTTTGGTCTCAAAGAATTGAACCTATAACATGAAAGGTATGCATGTCCAGTCCCTCAAAACCAAAACTTAGTAAGACTTGCTTTATTTTATTAGGCATTTTATTACCTATGAGGATAGATATGAGCTTATCTTTTTGTATCATATATGCCTTTTAATGGTGTTTCTCGACTTTAAGATCAATCTGCCATTTTACATACATAAAATCCTTTAAAAAATGGCTAAGTTTTACCAAGGCAAGTGCAAGAACCCTAAACGATCCATGTTACATCATGGGTTAATATCTATTCTAGTTAAACACCATTTGGTTAAGTTTGGGGATTCATAGGATTCGTTCCTCCGCCGAAATGGTTTTGTAAACTCTCAGGCCGTCGACAAAAAGGAGATGCCTCCCAGGGCGTTAATTAATTCTCAAGTAGTTAGTCCATAACTCACTGTGTCTCCTGACCATGACAATTCAGGCCCTTATAACACCAACTATTCAAATGATTTAGATTTATGCGATGAAATCCTAGTCAAAACTCTTAATTCAGTGCCTGCTCATCTAACACAAATCATGGCAAAGAAAGTAGGGTTTTACATCTTGAGTTGCAACCCAAATTCAGGGATGATATCGAACCAAATCTCTCGGACTATAATGACCATTTCAAAACTTGCATAGAAGGAAGAAAATAGTCAACCTAGTCCTGACCTTCAATCTTGAATTATAAGTAAACAGGTAGTTCGAAAAATATCTTGGGCACAACGAAATAGAGGTAAGAAGGTCCCTGCCAAATAACTTTACATGGATGTGTATTGTCTCGACAAGCTTGTGTTGCAAAAGAATAAGCCCCAACCATATCACAATTCTGAATTTGTTGATGATAATACTCATACTCATGATGGTGATAGTCGTTGCCAATATAAGGTTGATTCAGATAGATGCAAACAGAGCATGTATTGGGAGAAATGTTATTGTATTATTGTTCCTTGTCTGGAGCATAGAATCCAATAGCTTCAACAGGAAAATAACCAATTAAGAATGATGAACCATCTTAGGGAAAATCAAAAGGATAACAAGGCTTTTGGATTGGAGGAAAAACGACAATCATCAAACACTCATATTATTATTAAGTTTGTCAATGTCAAAGTAGTAATAACTTCATATTCTTAAGATCAAATCTCTGCTAAATAATATGATGTCAATTATTTATTTATAGGTTGGAAGTTTGGCAAGGTATGCTTAGTTATTTTATTTAGTTTGTTAGTTTTGAAGGCAGCTACAGAATCTGAGATTTTGTAGCAGCCTTATGTTGATAATAGTATTAGGATTGATTTTATGCTTTTGATTTGTAACAGGTAATTCTCATCTTCTAAATGTTGGCATTGGTTCGCACAATGTTGTTTCCTGTGGATATGGCTCGGCTATTTCAAATTTCTTATGGATATCATTTTAGTTAATTATGTTAATTTCCTTTTAAATAGTTATGATTTGACTCGACAGGTCATAATAGTTAGATTATGAACCTTATTTTTGGAGATGCTATTTTTATTTCTAAGATTTAGTTTTAGATTATTGAGGGCTCATTGACATGTATATAAACTCTCAATTTTTTAGTAAAAGGGGAGGAAGGATGATAATATAATTTTGGTGACTTAGAACCTTTGATATAAACTTTGTTAATTGTAAGTTTGATTTTATTTTAACGATTTCAATGTATTCAGACCAAATTATATATGATGTTTTAAATCCATAGTTTCTTATGAAGGTCTTCTGAATTTTTTATAATCGTGTTTTCGTAAATTATGAAGAATTAACATTGTTTTTTTCATGACTGTGATCTATGAATAAACAATGAATTAATTATATCTTTCCTTACTGTGATAGTTTTGTTATATATATATATAACTTCGATCTGCCCATAGCTCAGGTCTGAATTCATAGAACGACTTTTGGGGATTGAGGTCATTTGAGTATGTGGTTTGCATGTTAATGGGACTAATACGTAGACTATAATAATTTATGTATTTTATGTGGTCTTTTACCACTTGTTTGTTGAACGATTTCACACTTTTAAGTGCTGAAAGATTTATAGTTTTATAGAAATTGTTATGGTCATTTAAATTTTCCTCAGTTGATATATTATTAGGTAATTATATACAATTTCATTGGCATTGATTCTTGGTGTTAAATATCAAAGCAAGTTCATAATTTTTTGTTTTTGTTTAAAAGACCAAAGAATTGCTCATTTGTAGTTTTTTGTCTTTGATATAAAAAAAAATTGCATTAAGAGTTATTGCATTTATAATTTAAATTTAGTTATTTTTTTTCATTTGGAATATACAACATTGTACAAATTAAGTATTATTCAATCTTTATTATTTTCACCAGTTACATCAGTTTTAGGTTTCTTTTCTTTTGTATAATATTGCTTGTATAGCCCCAAGGGATAACTCACTTGGTCGAGTTCCCGTTGCTAGGTACATTTCCAATTAGGAGGTCAAAAGGTCAAATCTCCTCGACGCACTTGGGGTTACGCCCGACCAGATATGTCGACAGGTAGATCCCTTCGGGTGAATCTACCTGGATTATTACCCATGGATGTAGCGGTCACCCAGTGACCATGAACCACAGTTGAAAAAAAAAATTATTGCTTGTATAATTTTATATCATTCATTGTAATCTAATGTTCTATATTAATTACTAATTCTAATACTCTATTATATCATACTAATTATTTAAACTGTAGATTAGGCATATTAAAATAAAACATTAGCTTTAGTTTCGTATAACTTTAGGATTATTTAGGATTCCCCCATTCCCTTTCCTTCGCAAAACGAAGAGATCTATATGCTAACGGAGCCTCTAAACCCGTCGAGAGTGGCTATTCAAACGGCTTAGGTTATGTGGAGAACTTTGGTCTGTGCCACATCCCCTTATTGACATATGGTCCCAAAGGCCTCGTCAACAAGGCTTTATGGAATGCTTCATTTTCCTGTGAAATGGTCCATTACTTGTGGATGTGTCAATCTTGAAATAACTTAAATATGCCTCAACATAAAGAGATTGAAATCTATGTAAATGGGTAAATTATTTGTATTGACTTGTTGGTATATTTGGTCTTTGTTTTACTGACTGGCACATGCTGATAATGAGGAATGCATAATTCCTATGTAGAAATGCTCATGAATGGTTTCTTTCAGAAATAGTCATTTCTGTAATTGCCCTGAGTTTCGTACGGGTCTGTATGACTTGTGTGCAAAGAGGTAGGTAGCCTCTACTAACTAATTGATCGACTGAACAAAATGAAGAGGCCACTAGATTCTAGTTTCTAAGTTGTAGCCTAAATTGTATATGTATATATCAAGTTGAGCTAGGCCGAGATCTTGTAAGCTCAAGAAATATCCCTCTTGAGCTTGCAAGATCTTGGCCTAGCTCAGCCTACAAATGTGTATGTGTGTCTCCACAATGATCAAGCTATTGTCAACAACTACCAAGCAGGATTTAGTGGTAGAGTCGTCGATGGAATGGGGCTTAACCTTCACAATGTATAAAGTCGAGCGGTGTAGTTCATATGGTACATGTGACTTTGGCAAGAACACTTTGGTACATATGCATATCCAACGATGGATATTCACTATTGAGCGGATGGTGGGGATCTAAAAGCGAATCCCCTTCCTTCTCCATACCAATGAGGTCAGCCCCCACATATCATTGATTAAGCAGAAACGATGCATGGCTGTTAGATTCAAGTGATGGAACCGGTAACATAACTATGAATGTGAACCACCCCGGTGATATCAAAAGGAGGGGGGGAGGGGTCCACTATCAAATCAGAATCATTGGATGCATGACATCCCTCTACTATCAATACAATACATTTAATATCGATGTTGTCACCCCATACCCTATTCCCCATAAATTTTGGATGGAGCACCTGGTAAAATCATGAAGGTTAAGGTACCGAGATGACGTGGTGTGTGTGTGTGTGTGTGTGTGTGAAAATTCAGAAAACCCTGAATCCTACTGCAGCAATTGATTAAGTTTCTTCTATTTGTTAAATGAATTGAACAATTATTTATTGTATTCTATAGTAAATATCGAAACTAATACATTGCAGCCTTTGCAAATAAAATATTGTGGAAGAAAAATAATACTGGAAGAATAGATGCACACACACACAAATACATAGTTATTTTTGGACTAATGTCCCCGGAAAAACCCAATTTGGGAAAATCGATGCAACAACTGAGGGTTTTATTATTATGCAGTAGTAAATCTGAGTACAAAACTATGGATGCTCAAATCTAGCAGTCCATACAAAGAAATGACTGACAATAAGTTTAGTGAGAAAAATCTCACTCCCATTAGCGATCCAACACTGACCTTGGCTCAAGATGAGCTACTCTTTGTTACCTCTGCGCAGTCATTGCGTCCCACAACTCGGAACTGTGTCTCTCTTGCTATCTAATCAGCTATTGTTTGGAAGATGTACTCTCTTAGTCTTCGGGCTCCCACTCCGGCTTCTAGCACTGAATCATTGCTTCTCCCCATCAAAATATGGATTCCCCTCTAAAGCACTATGCTGCCTCTACGTGGCTCTACGATGCCTCAATGTGACACTCATTGCCTCTCTGCAATGCACTCACCAAAACATGAAAATCTTCCTTCAGCCTTACTATCCCTACCCCTCTCTCATTGTTTCGAGCTCACTAGCTCTCTCTCCTGTAACTCAGTGCTGCTACTCTGGAATTCGAACTGCTGGTGGATCAAGTGTGTTCTCCAACCCCCATCGAATTTTTTCTTATAATATATCATTGAGACATCAACAACCAAGATTAAAACATAATCAATGGCTAAGATTAACTAAAAATCGATCCATGTCTTCATCTAGAAGTTTCTCACCATGACTTAATTAATACCTTTTAATTAATCAGATTTCCTAAGTTTAGACTTAAGAAACATTAAAAAATAAATAAATAAATAAATTTAAGTCGTCTCTAGGTGGAATTTCCATAATCAATTTCTAAGTTTTGGAGAATACATGTATTCTAGCCTCTCCACCAAATTTCGTGGCTAGAACACATATGATGCTACAAAAATTAACGCTCCCTCTTAGCGAGGAATGTGTTTTAGTGTTGCAACCCACTAAAGCAACACCCTTTCTCTACACCACCTTCTGTCACACTGCTAAAGTTTGGATTTCAATGCCCACCAACCACTGCACAACTCTAATATACGCTGAATTTATGTTGTTGTTGGCCCTACTGAACTGTTTCCAACACTAAATTTGCACTGCAACTACCTCTCTATCTATTGTTGTTGCAACTACAACATCTGCAACTCAAAAGCATCCAAAATACTGAATCAAATTTGATCAGTATGATGTATTTTTCACCCAAGTCCTCATTGCTACTAGACTATGCACTATCAATGAAGCCTTTGCGCTACTACTGAATCTGCTCTGTGCCAATTGCACTATTGCAAACTCTGCATTTCATTGTCCAGTATCTGACCGCTACTAGCCACTGCATCTCTCACTCTGGCATCCGACTGCACCATATGCCACTAATCCATCCCTACTACATGTTATGGGCTCCCGTAGCGAGGTATTGATTCATGAGGTGGACCTCCTCAAGAATCATGCCCAACATGTAGCTCTCTAGGGCTACAAAACCAAATCACCCCACCTCACTCCTAAAGGTATATCGGTGATCATGGAAAACTCTTCCTCCAATCTGGTGGCCAACCTATCGATCTCTGCGGATGCAGCCTATCGATCTCTGCGGATGCAGCCTATCGATCTCTGCGGATGCAGCCTATCGATCTCTGCGGATACAGCATGCTGATCCTGCTTCTCCTCCTTGTCCTTCTTCCTTAGAGGAAATTGGGTGTTGTATTGGCCAAGATCACCACATCTGAAGCATTTGACCTTGGAAAGGTCCTTCTTCCTCCTACACTGCTCCTGCTGCCCCTTTAATGCGAGGGCCACATTTTCCTCTTCATTTACTGTCTTTTTCCCACTGTTGTTGTTGCTACCATTGATGGTTCTCTTCACCAAATCTCGCCTCATCTCCTCCTGTTGTAGATCAACCCCATTCGATCCCACTCTGGCAACTTTTCTCTACCCAAAATACTCTAGACGAAGACCTATCAATCTTCAAAAAAGTTGTTTAGAGATAACCACACCAATTTTGTAGGTTGGGGCGCTGACCCTACTACAGACAGTTGGTCGAGGACATCTTGAAGCCTAGTGAGGAAGGGGTCTACGCACTCCCCTTTGTGCGTCTTCATGCATCTCATCTTCTCCTCAAATACATCTTCTGATGCTCGGAAGATCCCTGGTATGGTGTAGCAAGAGTCTCCCACATTTTTCGAGCAGTAGCTTTTCCAGATATATGAGACACCACATGATCTCGAATCAAATCAAGAATCAACCTCTTTGATTTCTCCATCTCTTTCTTGTAGGCCTTCAGTGGATCTGCATCTATGAGTACAACTACCATGCTATCGATGTAGGCTTTGAGATCGTATTCATCTAGAAGACAAGAAATTCTTGCTTTCCAGATCACATAGTTGGAGGCTCCCTCCAGCTGATCCTGATCTCTTAGCCCTACTGATGCCATCTCTTCAAAAATTCAAATTTGTCCTCTTCTCCTCTATGTAGCTACTAACTGGATCTACGCACTCCCTGCTGGAGTGGGAAAATCTACTCCCAACTACTCTTGTTATGCTGGGAAAATTTAAACTTCACGACTAGAAGTTCCCTGAGAGAAGAATTCCCTCAGTGTGTGCTCTTTCTTCCTCTTGATGTTATTTTGCACTTGCAAACTGCTGCAAAATAATTGCATCCCAGCTGAAGGTCTACTCTGCAAGGAAAATATTGCGGCTCCTTCTGCCTCTGGTAATCCGTGATCTGGAAAATTTATTCTCTGCCAACTCTCTCAGAGAAATAAAATTTTCCTCAAAAATTGACCTTGCTAGCCAAAGGTGTTGTGTTGCCTCTGAAGTTTTCGAACTATTTCCTACGCAGAGCTAGGAATTCCTCTTCCCTTATGCTATTGATCTCTCTGGCTTACATTATGTGCTCTGATACCATGTGAAAATTTGGAAAACCTTGAATCCAACTGCCACAACTGATTAAGTTTCTTTTATTTGTTAAATGAATTGAACAAATTATTTACTGTATTCTATGATAAATATCAAAACTAATATACTGCAACCTTCACAAATAAAATATTCCTGAAGAAAAATAATGTTGGAATAATAGATGCACACACACATAAATACACAGTTATTTTTGGACTAATGTCCCTGGAAAAACCCAACTTGGTAAAATCAGTGCAGCAGCTGAGGGTTTTATTATTATGCAGTAGTAAATCTGAGTACAAAACTATGGATGCTAAAATATAGCATTCCATATAGATAAATGACAGACAATAAGTCTAGTGAGAAAAATCTCACTCCCATTGGCGATCTGACACTCACCTTGGCTCAAGATGAGTTTCTCTCTGCGGCCTTTGTGCAATCATTGCGCCAGCCTATGCAGTATTGTGTCCCACAACTTGGAACTGTGTCTCTCTCACTACATGATCAGTTGATGTCAGGAAGATGGACTCTCCTGGCCTTCGTGCTCCCACTTCAGCTTTTGGCACTGAGTCACTACTTCTCTCCAACAAATTACAGATTCCCCTCTACAGCATTATGTTGCCTCTCTGCAATGCACTCACCAGAACAGGAAAATCTTCCTCCATCCTTACTATCCCTATCCCTATCTCACTGCTTCGAGCTCAATAGCTTTTTCTCCAGAAAATCGGTGCTGCTACTCTGGAGTTCGACCTGCCAGTAAATTTGAACTATTGGTGGCTCAAGTTTGTTCTTCAACCCCCATCGAATTTCTTCTTATAATCTCTCGTTGAGACATCAACAGCTAAGATTAAAACATAATCAATGGCTAATATTAACTAGAACTCGATCCATGCCTTCTTCTAGAAGATTCTCACCATGACTTAATTAATACCCTTTAATTAATTATATTTCCTAAGTTTAGACTTAGGAAAAATTAAAAAACTATAAAATATTTTAATTGAGTGGTCTCTAGGTGGAATTTCCATAAACGATTTCTGGGTTTTGGAGAATACATGTATTCTAGCCTCTCCACCAAATTTTGTGGCTAGAACACATTTGATGCTACAAAAACTAACAGTGTGGGCCCCCATTCAGTGAGATAAGTGACGCAGAGTGTGAATGTGTCGGCATATGGGGAAAAGGAGGTGGAAAGCTTAAGGGAAATGTGTGTAACACCACGCAGCATGAAATATCATCCCCGTAAGTTTCAACGAGGAGCAGCGTCGAGACTTGCTGGGATTTAACTCCCGAGGTGACGTGGTCATAAAGGGCCCACACCTGCATACATCACATATGTGTTGTAGGTCGGTTACCATATATCACATGCATGGGACTATATGTGACCTAGCATGAGAGGGTCATTAATTACCACTTGGCATGACTTGGCACATGCATCAGAAAGCTATGTGGGCACCACATGGCAAGTTAAATGACCCAGCTTTGTTTAATATTCTAGCTTTAAACGACCATATCTTTTGATACAGATGTCAAATCGGGGCAAATTCTATATCATTGGAAATATATGGATGAGTTAGATGTAATGGAGTGATCCATTTTAAGTTTCAAGGAAATTGGAAAAGGTCGAAATATTTGGATCCCATTTCCATAACTAGACCTTGCAGATTGGGTCAACATAGTAAATACCTCCTTCCAACCTTATTTAGGGCTAAGGAAAGTAGGGGGTATGTTACAGTTGACATACAGATAATATTCTCATCCGTGTCTAGGGTGCTTTCAATTTGGTTGCTCGAATCGGTGGCCATCAGGTTCTTCTTCTTATTTTCTTTAATTTTGTTCTTTAGGTTAAGATCTATATACAACTTCAAGCACTTCTTTTATGTATGACCATCAATGTTGTGATGGTTGCAATGGTTATTGGGATCTTTGTGTTGGTGTGTTGTGGGTGTCGTCTTTTTATCTTTCCCCCTTTCCACTTTTTCTTCCCCTCCTTATATTTTTCTTGTTGTTCCTTCTACTTGGATCCACCTGATTTCCCTTTCTTTGGGCCTATGTTCTCTAGGTACTTTTCCTGTACATAAGCCTCGTCCACTCATCTAGGCTTGAATAACATCAGTTGCTTTCACAGATGGTTATGTAGAAACCCTAGATACTTGAGTATATATAGGTTTTTTGGGGAGATACCCAACATTATGGCCATCTTTCTGAACTTTTTGGTGTACTCAATGCTCTGTCCTTGATTTTTCCTGAAATAGTGCCACTGGATCCACTGGTCCTCTACATATCCAAGAGGGTAAAATTGTCACTTTATGAGGGCTTTGAAGTCCTCCCACTTAATCATTATAGGTTATCCCTCCAATATTAGGGTCTTCGTGTGGTTTTCCCACCAAGTCAGGGCATGTCCCTCTAATCAACTACACAAACGAAATATTTTTGTTATTCCTCAATATCATGGAAAATGAAATAGATTTTTAATTATTGTACCCAGTGATTTAGCTTCAGAGCGTTGATATCGCCTTTGTACGACTTGATATCGACCTTTACTTCCATTTTGAATAGGGATTATGTTAATGATTCATGACACTTGAACTGGGTTGATATTTTTTGGGTCCTTTCTCTAGCTAGTTATTTGTTTCTTCCCAACCTCATGATCCCCCCCTTCATATTTCATATGCATTAGAACCCCCATCTTCTCCAAATATCCTGAGCTTATTGCTCAGGGCCTAGATGAGGAGAATTATATCATGGCTTATATCTGCAACTTGTGCTTCCAACCAAAAAAACCTCTCCTTTGTAGGATCACGAGGATCATTCACATATTTGTAGGCAATGATTAGGGTATTCACATATTCGTAGGAAATGATTAGGGTTTTACGACTTTTGGCCTAGCCATTTTATATCCCTTTCAAATATCCACAATATACCCAAATAACCTTGTTATCACACCAATATGATCAGTAAACTGTTCGGATATTCCACTGGACAATTCATCACAACAAATCTTATAAAACTATATTTCAAAATCTGAAATCTACACTACTAGGATTTTATTTCTCTTTAGATTTTTGGATCTATAGAGTATTGTTAATTGTGTATGCATGCGAATGAAAACTATGAAGAAAATATAAAACAATGAAATAAAAACTCACAAAACATGATTTGACAAAACATATGACCTGGGAAACCTTTCGGGAGAAAACCCGGCTGGAAGGTGAGGTTGCTCTGCTCTCTTTCTCTAAATATAAAATGGCTACGAGTACAAAGAAGTATGGCCCATGGACCATGGGCTACTAGAATGTATAAATCCTCTCTATGTACTCTATCTCCTATCCCTATTGACTATTTTTTCCTCCTAGTGGCTCGGTTCTAACACATCTCGATAGCCTTATAAAGGTTAGGTTTGACTACCTCAACTCTTAACTAGAGTTACAATATGGTATCTTCTAAAGTATTATTCATCATAATCACATGGCTAGCCACCTTTCCATGAATAATGGAAGTTGATGTGGCATCCTCTCTAATTATAGTGGTGAAAACAGGAAGGTGAACTTATTAGTGGCATAATTTTTGCATAGGGAATCTGATTGATGCAATTTTTGTGTTGTTGGAAAGGTTTTTGTGTGTATAATATGAAAAAAAATGTTTTACGCAAAAGAAACACTTTTTTACCCAAAAAAAAGTTGTTTTATGCTTCAAAATGCTCCGAGAAGGTTTTAGACCCCAATTTGTCAAACTAGGTCCCACCAATAAAATGATGTCATTCGTTGATTCCTCCACTTTTTCCACTCTGAAAGCATCGAGATGGATGAAAAACAATATAATGATCCAATATGAATCATGATTACCTTCATGATTTGTTATGGTCATCAATCTACTTGCCCAAACTTTATTATAACATACACACTAGTTCAGCTTGGTGAGTTAAAAATTATAAATGTTTGCTTTACCCAATTACACATTTTCCTAATTTTGAGGCCACCATTATCTTTTCTTCATTACGAAATTTCTGATGATAAAAAAAATTCCCACTCCAAGTTCAGATAAAAAATTATGGCCTTTAGAGGCTTTTTTTCTATCGTCGATTGGCTTGGAAAATGATGCATCCCCTGGATCCATGTGGTAAATGATTGTATAGTGCAGGATGACATCGTAGTTGATTTTGTAGGCGATTCATCGTGCTGACTTGGCAGGTTGCAATTATGCTTCAAGAGCATTCACGTATCATGTACCTTGATCCGGGGAATAGTTTGTTGAAGTTTTTAATGTATTTCCAAATTCTAACTGAATATGTGGATTTTCTAGAGGTCCTAGTTATTCGTATTTTCTCGATGTCCCAGTAATCTAGATATTTAGGAGCTACCAGATACATTAATTTTTTAATTTCATTTATTATGTTTCATGGATATTTGGGTGTTTGACACTCATGGCGTTATTAATTTTTCAAATATGCTTCTAAGTCCCAGAAGTGCACGTGTGTGTCTAGACAAAACTTTATTGTGGGCTCCACATAACATACTTTTATAGGTTCACATGTAAAATATTATGGGTGGAAAAGATAATATAAACCTCATAATGGCTTTCGACGGTGCATGTGGGATAAAGAATAAACATGCATATCAATGTAACCTGATAACAGGTTCTTTCCACAAATTTTGAAATTCAACCAACTTGTATGGAGTCACTCTTTAACATGCATATCAATGGTCCATAATTAATCTAAGGGGCAAATCAATGATTGTTAAATGCTAACTTCTGTGAGCCATAACTTGAGGTTTAGCTGGCCAAATTAAGCAATAAATGACTCTTTGTAAAGCTAAGAATGTGATGAATAGTTTTAGTAATATTTGTGTGAGATTCACTCTAAAATGCCTAGAAATTTAAAAGAAAAATGGGCTATGAATTTGTTGTATACATTTTAAGAAGACATTGAAAGTTACACTAATATTTTAAGTTTTTAGTCATTATACTTTTTTGGTTGAAGCAAGAGTAGGACCTTCTTTACCATCAATAATATACAAAATTTACAAAAAGCCACTCTAAAAAGTGGCGAAGGAGATCAGCCTCCCAAAGGAACCGAGAACAGGCCTAGGCAGAAGACTCGGCACAAAAAACTTACCTTTCAACACATCAAATCTAAACAGGAAAAAGCCAAAAAGAACCTAAGTAGTGGACGGACCAGAGCGAAAGAAAAAAGGGCCCCACCGGCCTTCCAAGACCTGGAGAGAACTGAGCCCCACAGAAACCATACAACAAAGAGGGGCCCACGCTAAACCCGCCGAAAAACAAATCTTTCATCAGAATCTACAGTGAAGAACCGTCGGGCCCTATCCAACAGCTCCAAACAAAATCGCAAAGGAGAGAAGCACACCGCTTAACTGGCATCGCCTCCAACCTACTCGACCTATCACCGCCGTTGATTTGTAAAATTGGATCCGACAGTCAAGGGACATATCGCACCCACCAAGAATGCCAAACATTAGCGTGCGATGGGGCCCCACCAAACTGCTCGTTCGATCCCGAGCGTTGATTTCCCTCGCTCCATCAGACGGCTAAGCTGAAAATCGTGCGCCCGAAGTCGTCGCCCTTTAGGGAGCGGGGAGAGTGGTTTTTGGATCGGGCCCTCCACCACGTGTCCTGCTCTTTATGCCATCGCTGCTAAAAAATTAAAACCACTTTTGACATAAAAGCGGTGCAATTGCTACGAAATCGCTCCCTGGGTGGTATTGACATTAGCCAATGAAAAAATTGGGTGATCCGAAAGTTTAGATGTTGATTTCTTCGGTCAGGGAAACTCTATCGTCAGTTGCGGACAATATTCCTAATCGTGGTCAACAATGCCGCCAACTTTGTCTTACCTCCCATCGTGTACCTTTCAGTCCAACCTTGTGAAGCCCTCTGACCGTTGTCCAAAACTAGTTGGATTCTATCTTTTTGCTTCTATACTCTTCTTTGTCCTCCTCCACCTGGTTATGACAGAGTTTTTTCAGATCGCTCTGCGCCATTGTGCTCCACCTCCTTAAAATTGTGTTGTCCTTGCAGCTGACACCTTGATTGGCTAGAATGTCTGCCAATTTGTTGGCCTTTCTCCTCACATGAATAAATCTGAGAGTATGAAGTTCCTGTAGATGTACTTGAATCCTATGTAGAACCTAAGTTAACCTCCAGTGTTTTGTGACCTTTTCCAGCCCTGTTCCATTACTGATTCTCTTGGCTGCATTTATGACTAACTCTGAATCCACTTCTATTATGACATTTTGACAATTGTTCTGTATCAAAAATTCTAAGCATTGTTCCAAGGCCATTAGTTCTGCCATGTTGTTAGTGGCTTTTCCTAAGTGTCCATGGAAGAGAGAGATTATGCTACTTGTATCATCCCTTAGAACTCCCCCAAAGCTAGCCACCCCGGGTTGCCTTTGGAAGCTCCATCAATGTTGTAGTTTAAAAAACCTTCAGGGGGTGGATGCCAGAATTCCTCCACCTTATCTCTCATGCTTGCTTTCCTGTCTATACCTTGAGGAATAAGCCCCTACATGTCTAACAGCTAGAGGATTCTTAACTCTTCTACTGAGGGAGGATTTTTGGGGATATTCCTAACCGTGGTGCCAACTGTCTCCCTAAGTTGTTTTACGATCAGCTTCACCAGGCTAAGTGAGTCAGTCTTTACCTCTTTGAATATTCTTTTGTTCCTTTCTTTCCACACATTCCAGATAATGAAGCTTGGAAAGAGATCCCAGGCTGTATTGAGAACTTCATTATCAGAAAAAATATTCCTCCAATTGTTAAGAGTGTTAGCAATACTTTCTTTGTCTCTATCATACTGTTTGAAGATGTTGGTAAAAAAATCCCATATCCTGTCGATGAAAATACAGTTGTTGAGAAGATGCTCAATAGTCTCCTCATGTGTCTCACAGAGATGACATCTAGAGGGTCCCAGCATGCCCCTTTTTTTAAGGTTGTCCCAGGTTAAAATTTTCCTGTGGTGAACTAACCACATGAAGAGTTTGATTTTCATCCAACCTTTGTGTCTCCAAAGCTTTTGCCAAGTTTTATTTGGAGTTTGGGGTTCCTGATCAAGGAGAAAACCTTTAGCTTCCTTAATATTAAAATTGCCCTCTTTGTTGTTCCCCCATCTTAGTTGGTCTTGCCCTTCCGTTACTAAAATTATTCTCTGATCCAGCATTCTCTTAAGGGACTCTGCTTTACTGTTGAGGGTCCTATCCTCTCTGCCCTCTATTTTTTTCCAAATTCTCCATTTTCCAACATTATATGGATTCTCCCAAAAGTCTTTCACCTTTACTAAACCTTGATTGTCAGTCTCATGCTTGAGGCCTAAAAATTCTTCCTTCAGTAGATTAGGTTCTTGTTGCCATTTGTCCTCCCCGAAAAGTGCCAGATCTCCCTCTTTGATTTCCCAGAAACTATTTTTTTGAACCACTTCTCTATTCTCCTAGGCTTTGTTCCATATGGGGGAGCCTTTCACTGTTCCAGTCATACGTATGATTTCAGAAGCTAGCCAAGCATTGGCATATTTTTCCTTCCAGATGCTTGCCCATTGAGCTTTAGGATCCTTAACCCACCTCCACCAAAGTTTGGCTCCAAGAGCCTTGTTGAGAATCTCAGGATTGTCCAAACCCAGGCCTCCTTGGTTCTTGGGTTTGCAGATCTTTTCCCATGAGACTAAAGCCCATTTTTTCCTTGTTTCCTCTTTGCCCCAAAGAAAATCTCGTTGAATATTCCGAAATTGCTGTAAGACTCCTATTGGAGCTGGGAGGGCTGATAGCATAAAGATTGGGATCGCTTGGAGAACTGCTTTAGTAAGAACCAATCTACCAGCTAAATTTAAAGATCTATTTGTCCATTTCCTAACTTTGTCTTGCATTTTAGTTACTAGAGGATCCCATATACTCTTGTGTCGGGGTTTAGCTGTAAGAGGAACTCCCAAATACTTAGAGGGAAGGGATTCTCTTTGAAAGCCTAAAATTCTGGAGACATTTCTCTGGATGGAAATATGAGTGTTAAAGAAAAAGACTTTTGATTTGGAAAGGTTTACTTCCATACCTGTAGCCTTCGCGAAGTCATTCAAAATTTGTTTGTAAGCAAGTGCTTCTTTAACTGTGGGAATTCCCTATAACATGGTATCATCTACAAACTATTGATGAGTCAGAACTTGCCCATTCTCCGAAAGTTGGAGTCCTTGAATTTTTCCCATTACTCTTGCATGCTTGATGGACCGCCCCAGCCCTTCCATCATGAGGATGAAGAGAAAAGGAGAAAGCGGATCTCCCTGTCTAAGACCCCTAGAAGGGAGAAAAAGTTCAGAAGGAGAGCCATTCACTAAAATTGAAAAGCTGGAAGAAGTCACAAGGGCCATGACCCATCTTACCCAATTATGATCGAAACCAAACACTGTGAGCACTTTTTTTATGTACATCCAATTTACTTTGTCATATGCTTTGGCTATGTCCATTTGCATGATCATGCCTGCTCTCTTGTTGCAAGTTAACGAGTGAACCACCATGTGAGCTTGAATTATGTTGTCCAGAATTTCTCTTCCTTCTACGTACCCTGTTTGTTCCCCGGAGATGAGCGCGGGCAGCAGGGGTTTGAGTCTGTTAGCCACAACCTTGGAAATTATCTTGTAGACAACATTGCATAAGGTGATGGGCTTGTATCTCTCTGGTGTTTGAGCATTAACCTATTTTGGAATAAGGGCAATAAAGGAGGTATTGAGAGCTTTCAAAATGGTCTTGTTATGCCTGGAGTCTTCGACAATCTCGACAATATCCCTTTTAACAATATTCCAGCAGGCTTTGAAGAAATCCACATTAAATCCATCTTGAACTGGTGCCTTGCCATTTTGCATTTCCTTGAGGACCTCACTAATCTCCTGTTCAGTCACAGGCCTGTTGAGATTACAATTATCCTCTCTGGATACCAGTTTAGGTATATGTTTAATTAAGTTCTTAATGAAAGGTTCTCTTCCTGAAAAGTTTTCCTTGGAAATGCCCTGAAAATGCTTTACTAACACTGCATCTATCTCCTCATGGGATTGAAGAATTTGGCCATTCTCGTCCTTGATTGAAGAGATTCTGTTGTGAGTTTTTTTCGTAATGGTAGATCTGTGGAAGAATTTAGTATTTCGTTCTCCTTCTTTTAGCCATAGAACCCTGGATTTTTGTTTCCAAAAAATTTCTTCTTGTTTACACAGCATTTCCCATTCTTGGTCATATTTCTCTGCTTGATAATTTTTGTCTTTATCAAAGCCATTCTTGATCAGATCTTGGTTGAGCTCTAGGATTTTGTTTTCCACAATTTTTTTACTTGTGAAAATATTGCCAAATTCCTTCTGGTTCCATTCCTTTAGCTTCTGCTTGATGTGTTTTAATCTCTTATGTAGTAGGAACATGGATGATCCCTGAATCTGCAGGTCTTCAGCCCACCATTTTCCAATGTTGCTGATGAAATCCGGGTGTGAAAGCCAAATATTTTCAAACCTAAACGGTTTGTTTCTTGGGGTGCCAATGCCCTTGATCTCCATTTGAATCGGCCAGTGATCTGAGCCTCCAAAAGGAAGAATATCTGCTATTATTTCCTTGTCTAGAAGCATGAGCTCTTCAGAGATCATGAATCTGTCTAGCTTGGAAGCTACCTAGGAATCCCCTCCTCTTTTATTGTTCCAAGTGCAAAGACCATTATTTGTCTCAATGTCTACTAGCTTCATGTTTTCTGAAAAACATTGGAAAGCTGAGGAATCTTTGTTTAGTGCTCTTGTGCCCCCTTTTTTCTCCGAGAGAGATCTAATCATGTTGAAATCTCCTCCTATAACCCACGGTAGCCTTGCAAATCTGTTTCGAAGGTCCACTAAGGACTCAATAAACTTGATTTTGTCATCTAACCTTTGAGGGCCATAAACATTTGTTACAAGATAAGTGTCCCTGTCTCCTACTGGCTGTATAACAACTGATAAATAATTCCTTGATGCCTTCGCATCAATAATACCTATTTTTTGGGGATTCCAAAGGATGAGGATACCCCCTGCTGTATTTTCTGCTTTGACTTCTATAAACTCATATCTGCTGAGCCACTTACTATGGATTTGTCTTATCTTTTGAACAGAGCATTTCGTTTCTTGGACAAAAATTATATCCGAAGCTACCTGTTTCATTCTATTATTCAGCATTCTCTGTTTTCTTTTGCTTCCTAGACCTCTGATGTTCCAAGTTGTAAACTTCATAATTACTGATTGGTAAAGGAGTAACTGGTTAGGTCTTTCATCTTACTTGAGTCTATCATGAGCTTTCCACATTCCATTAATAGCTCGTTCTGCTTTTTTCTGCCCCTTTTTTTCCCCGGGTTTCTTGGAGCCAATCCTGGAGTTGATTTTACCACTTTCATTCCCTGCTTGCCCTGTCTTTCAATGTTGTTATGTTCTCCCAAGCCTTTTGTCTGAGTTCTCCATAAGAATAACTGCTTTATTCGATTGCATTCCTCTTGTGGTAGAGATTCTACTCCACCAGTTGTTCCCTTACTCAAGAACCCTTCTAGATCTAGGTTTTCTCTGTCGAGAATCTCTTGTAACTCATTGTCTTCCATTTCCATCTCACTCTGGGTCATTTCCTGATCCATATCCATCTCTGATTCACTCATCATGATCCCTTTCTGTTTTTCCTTTACCTGTTCCTAATCTTGTTCTTCTTCCTTTTCCTGCTTATCATCTCCATCCTTCATAACTTGATTTTCAACTACTGCATCTTCCTCCTCTTCAAGAACATGGAACTGATTTGGCCTCACTTTTTGGTCTCCACTTTGGTGATGTTTTGGCCCTTTTTTTCCGTTTTTACCTTTGTGAGCTACTTTGTGAAAGCCATCTATTTCTTTCATTGTGTTAGGTTTGATTTTGTTCTCTGCCTTACTGAGAGGACAGTCTCTAAGAAGGTGCCCGTGTTCATGACATTTTCAACATCTACATGGAATATGCTCGTAGTCAACCGTCTGTACCCATTCCTCATCATAAACCTCCAATATGACCTCGTCCGGAAGTGCTCTAGATAGGTCCATCTCTACACAAATCCTGGCAAAGGAGGTATATTTTCCCCTTCTTGTGGCTTCAGAAGTTTTGACATACCTCCCTAATTTATTTCCTATGGTTGTTAGTGATTCTATTTGCCAATAATCCAGAGGCAGCGAATAGAGTCTTACCCAAACCGGGACTGAGGTAAAGGTTTCCCGCTTTAGCACGAAGTTCACCATCCACGGCCGCATGTAGAGCCCTGCTGCTGCATAGAAGTAGGGCCCACCTTCAAACACTCAGTCTTTGTCCTCAATGTTCGAAAACACCACAGTGAAAAAACCCTTGGATCCTAGATGAAGATCAATGCTTCCTTTAGGCTTCTAGTGGTATCTGATCCATGTTTGTAAAGCCTTTTCGGTGGGCCATAGTCCCATGAATTTGCATATGATTGCATAAGTCTGCATGTGCTCCCTGTGGGCCTGCAACTCAGGGTTATTTAAGATTACTCTGGGAGTGACTTCAGCTTTGGGCTTGCACGGTCCCTGTTGTTTCCTGTCTTTTGTTCCCTGTTTTTTGTCATTTTCCTCTTTGTCCTTTGTGCCATCCTTCTCCTTGTTACTTTATGTTTCCTCTTCCCAAATTTTTCCTCCTTCCATCGTGTTACCTTTGCTTGAATCTGGAGGTGTCTTGCTCTTGTTAACCACTACCTCACTGTAGGAGGGAGTGGAGCTCCCTCCTCTGCACCCATCCATGGAGAAAATCCCGCACAAAAACCCTCAACCCTGGTTTTCCGCTCTTCCGCTCTCTTCCCGCCTCATAATCTCGGAATCCAAGCGAACTGTTAACCTTTTATGTATATGCACTTACATATCATATTACAATCTATAATTATGTTGAGAATTGTGCGTTTACCATCCTACATAATTATGGGATACCCATTTCCCAGTCGTCCCTGTTTCTCAGATCTCTATTTTAGTCATTATACTTTTATTTTTCATAGTTATTTTGTTTTATTATTTGGATGACAAATTGTATTAACTTTATTTATTATTTGATTTAATTAATGTACAAGTAATGCCAAGATGATGGAAATGTATTCTCAATATAATTATTTATTATTAACATTATAGTGATTATTTCAATTATTTTAAGAAAATAAAACACAATACTTCTAAAAAGAAGAAATAATTTTGTGAAAAGGTTCCTCATATTAATTTATTCTCTTCCATGAATATTTTTCATAAAATATATATATCAATGATTATATTAAAATTTTAGCATGTAGCTTTTCATAGTTAATAATATGATGTTGAGAACTTTTTTCTGTAATGTTGTGTGATCTTGTTGATATGTCTGACATTTCGGGTGAACACTTCACCCATCTTCAATAGTCTTAGTTTTTTTTTTTCCCTGAAGATGGGTGAGATGTTTGCCTGAAATGTCAAACACCTCAACGGGATCACACAACATTCCAAAAAAAGTTTTCAACATTGTATTAAAATTGTTTGGTGCAGGAGACAAGTGAACAAATAAGAAATAAAAATAGGTTCATAAAATAAAGAAAGTATGAGTTCAACATTCTCAATCATGTGAAGCCATGTGTATAACAAACTAAAATTTGCTATACAACGGGAATCCTGGTATTAAAAAAAGGAAAAACTTGTAACAATTATATTGCTAGAAAAAATATTGTGCTTGTTTTAGTATATTGTTTTAATGATTTTTAGTAAAACTATGGAAGTGTGAATTGGAAAATAGAAGCAGTGGTAACCAAGGAGGAAAGAGAAAGATGAAGGAGGTTGAATGTAATGTATTAAAAGAGAGTTTAAAAGGATACTCTTTATAGGAAGAAAAGGTAGGATTTTCTTGCTAGGAGGTTGGGACTTCTGAGATTCTATTTATATATTTGTATTAAACTAAAAGGGGGGAATAGTATGAAATCCTTGGTATTTTTCTTACATGTTTTAATCGAGAGAAAGAGAAGGATTTCTTCTATTAGGAAGAATTTTTTATATTAAGAATTCTCGCCAGACGTTAAACATACTTTGAATTTGAAGATTTATATTTTTATAAGACTTTTAGTGAAAGTGAAGCCGAAGTATCTTTTGCAAAAATCTTCTATGTAGATGCGAAATTGCATGATCTACATTTCTACAAGTTTTGTAATATTCACTTTTATGTGAGATTCTTTTCACAAATTATAAATTTGCCAATTGATATTAAATTCGATGCGAGAATACATTTGTTGTAATTTTTTGAATAATTATTTATTAGGAAGATGAACATATACATATTTTTGCTTAAGACGTACTAATGTTACATGAACTATTTCATTAAATTTGTTAATTAATCATTGTTTTGTGGTACTAAGATTATTCTTTTACTCTTGTGTGAGTGTTTTATTTAATCAATTATCATATACGAAATTATTTTCATTACTTCAATTGATTTATCATTTATCTTTTCATTGAATAGAATTAGATGTGGAGGTTGTGAAGTAGTCTTCTCTGAGTTACATTATACACGTGATTAATAATTACTAAGATAATGAATTACTTATTCTTATAGTGATTTATCATTTCTTTATGTATCTAACAATTTGAGTTTAGCTCTTACATAAGATAATTAGATTTAATATGTATTAGAGATAATATATATAGTTTGGATTGTGTTTTAAACAGTTCCAATGCTTTTGGTGGAGGAAGATTTTTTACCATCAAAATTTCCCAAAGAAAAGAAAAAACTTGCGAATCAAACCATCATTGTCTCATAGCTTAAATACTTGCGAGATTGGTATAATAGGTGTATTTTGGCTCTCCATTTTTTTATAAATGAGGCTTGTGAGCATTAGTCATTGATTTAATAAAACTATGTTGAATTAGTTATTGAAAGTTTTGTTGTGTATTCATATTAATTTTCTATGGAAGTGTTCTATTCCATTATTGGTTGAGTGTCTTATACTGTGTTTTTGTTGTGTGACTTTGAATTGTGGGAGGTCCCTCCCTATTGTAGCAACTTGTAAGATGAGGGTTTAAATGTGGCAGGATGAGTTAACACTCTCATTTGGGGAAGAAAGGGATGGGAGCCCTGCATGATTGCTGTAGTTTCCATGGAGGCCTCGAGGGCCATAACCCCGGGGATTGACTGCTACAGACCTCACACTGTGCTGACCTAATACATTCGGCCCCATCCTGCCTAGTTTATCCCACTGCCGCAATTATTTGTTTCGAGTCTCACCGTGAAGCACACCTAGTAACCTAGCTCCCGGTTTGTTGTCTCCTCGACATCTGCTATTCGGTTGACCGTAGCTGTCAGTTCCAACAGGGATGGGCTATGGCCCCTTTGCTCCCAAACAACGACCGCTGACAGCTGCCCAGTCTGTTTTGTTTCGCCCAATCCCGTCTGATAAACACCCTCCGCCTTCCGTCCACATTGAAGATCTGCATGGGTTAGACTGCCCTCCGCTCTCTCTAGCGACCTTAAATCTGCTGGGTACTCGACTTCAACCCTCTCCTACATTCGATGCCCCCTTGGTACACCCTCTGCAGACCTCTCTGCCCTCGAGTGCACCCTCGTGCTCACGCAAACCTTTGTCCGGTCCCCATCCCCACTCTATCCCAACCTTCACCAGTGCAACCCTAGCTCCCGAAAGTACTAACCCTAGTACCCCTATTCGATCTAGGTGCTTCAGTTCCCCTATCCCTAATCCCAAATCCACCCTGTCCACTCCCCAGACTGTCAACCAAGGTTGTAGGGGTTTACTTAAGGAACATCTGACGACCCGTCGCTCAGATAAGCCCAAGAAGGGAAGGTGCTTTAAAGCCATGGACAAAGATATCAACCTAACCCTTGGCGAGGACATTCCGATGGGGGAAGTTGCAGATACGGTAAAGAAGGTTTTGGTTGGATGTGTAAGAGGCAGAAACTACACAGTGGAACGTCTCTGCCTTTGGACCTTGGAGATTTGGGGCTTCCTTCTCAAAGAACTTCCCATCATCAGAGTCTTGGCTCATGGTTGGTTCGCCCTTCGTTTTCACAAGGAAGAATACACAGATTGGATCCTCTCACATTTCTTGCACATTGAGCTTGCACCAATACTGCTAAAGAGATGGGATCCCTTATTTGACCTAGAGCGCGAACAGATGGGTGCAGGGCCGATCTGGATTCGATTTCTGGGCCTCCCAATGTAATTTTGGACCCCTGTTGTGTTCAAGCGAATAGGAGATGCTCTGGGGACATATCTAGAACATGACCAATCTTTCGAACAATCAGGGATTATGACAATGGTGAGAATCCTTGTTCATCTAGATACTCGGGAGGGGCTAGAGGAGAAAATAACCCTACACTAGAGGCACTTCTCGTGTCGTCAAAACCTGGACTACGAAGGAGTGCCCTTTCATTGTCGAAGATGGCACAAAGTCGGTCATCTGTACAAGGATTGTCCTTTGCTCTCTACTTCAGCATAGGAGACAGTAAGGGGTGTGAAACACCGACTGTTTGAAGATCTGAATGTGGATGAGCAGCCCTCAGGTCAGGATCACTCTAGGGATGCGAATGGAGTCACTGCACAACAAACCAGTACTCCAAGGATACCATCTACATCCCCTCTGATGACTTGATCCCGGTATGCGATGGATGTTGCTCCTACATCAGGTAATTATCCTATTTCTTGTTCCTCTACTCATCTTTATAATCATTTACATACATCATTGCATATTCTTGTGTCTCACTCTGAATCTTTTATGAGTCCTCAACCCCCCATTAACTGTGGATTTGAACCTCCCTCCCCCATCTTCTCGACTACCCCTCCATCCCTCCTAACACTTAACCCCCTCCTTCAACCATCTTCCTCTCCCTCTGCATCGGATTCACACTCCTACAACCTTCGATCCCGTCCATTGAATAGCATCCCCCTGCTTGGCCTCGGTATTCCCCCTCAATTTGCAGAGACTAAACCGACCAGAGGCAGACCTTCTAAGCTTGCAAAATCCGTCAAATCTGCGGTGGCAGATGTGGCGCAGGGTCGACAGACCACCATTGAAATGGCACTTGGAGCATCTGAGCCCCTTGAATCTGTTCCCTAATGATTTTGCTTTCGTTCAATTACAGGGGACTAGCCAACCCTAAGAAAAAACTGGCTCTTAAGCGTCCCTTGAACCAATCCCCCTATGACATTCTATTCCTACAGGAAGCCCTAGGACCCTCTGATTAGATCATTAAAATCCTTCATACTTTACTTCCTGGCTGGCACTTTCAAGGCCTGGATGTTGTGGGCAGATCTGGGGGTCTTGCCATGGGTATCAACCCAAAATCCAATATCCTCTTGGGGAGGCGTGGGCTTCTTGGGCATGGACATTCTAGCTGCTGAATTAGGCAAACACATCCGAATCATTAATATCTACGCTCCCAACCAAAACAGACTTGCGTTTTGGCAATCCCTACTGGATAACTCTTTGATCAATTTCTCCACCATCATCAGGGGAGACCTAAATTTTTCCATTGGGAATGAGGAATCCTGGGGTCATCACTCATAGATTGACTCTCTCTCAAACCAGTTGAGCTCCCTCCTGGACCTATATGGGCTTATAGATGTTCCTATGAACAAGAAAATTCCCACATGGCATAACAGGCGTACTGGTGATGTTGCCCTTGGAAGAAGGTTAAACAGATTTCTTATACATGAAGAGCTCCTCTGAACCCTAGCCCTATACAGATAATGGGTTGGCTCAGGGGGTATATCGGACCATTCCCCCATCTTCTTGGAAGTGACCGGTCCTTCCAGGAAACCTAAGGCCCCTTTCAAATTTAATTCTACATATTTAAAAGACCCGGACTATGTCAAATTGGTCTCGGATTTATGGCAAGCACAGCCTCCCCTCAGAGATCAAAGAAAGGCTGCGGATTTATGTAGGAACCTGAAACAGCTCAAGAGATTAACCATTGACTGGTCCAAGAGGAAAAAAGAGAGGGATGAACAATATATGGTGGACATTGAAGACCAGTTGGCCTCCTTAACTAATGAAAATGGGCTTGGATACTTATCCAATGAAGCAAAGCTCGGCCTTGTGGAACTAGAATCTCAGAGATCCAAGATCCTTCTGGATAGGGAAGAATTATGGAGGCTCAAAAGCATAGCAATTTGGCTGCAAGCAGGGGATGGCAATACAAAATTTTTCCACAATTTTGCAAATGGAAGGAAAGCCAACAACACTATTTGGCAGATGCCCATGGAACAGAGCAGAGGCTAAACTGAACAGACTGAAGAGTTGGTGGACTCACCTTTGGAAGTTGAAAGCTGCCCTGCACACAAGATTATTAATGTGGAATATTCTCGAGGATAAAACACCCATAGGAATTAATCTAAGGAAAAGGGCTTACACAGGACCTACTTGGTGTGTACTCTACCATCAGGAGGAGGAATCGAATCAACACTTATTCCTCACATGTTCTACTTCAAAACTGTTATGGTTGCAAGTAATGCATACTCTCAACATTAACCAAAGCTGGCATGGTGCGGATATCCCAAGTGCC
This sequence comes from Pinus tabuliformis, assembly GCA_031772625.1. NCBI lineage: Eukaryota > Viridiplantae > Streptophyta > Pinopsida > Pinales > Pinaceae > Pinus > Pinus tabuliformis. Next base: position 1,149,002,462 of record CM062820.1, on the reverse strand, counting down.
TAGGACAACTAGTGGGGAGAAGCAACTGATCCAAAAATTAGAAACCTGCCGCTTCTGGTCTCTTGGCACATATGGTTGGGTCGCAACAACATCATATTCCAAAACAGGCTTATAAATTGGGCCCTGATTCCACCTAAAATTTTCTCGGGCTATGAGGAACTCAAACTGAAGAGTATATCAACAAACCCAGGATCATCAACCAGGAACAGATCGATAAAACTCGGCCCTGGGCTTATTTTGATGGGGCTGCACAAGCCCAGGGTTGTGGGGGAGGCATAATTTTCCATCTATTAGATACACATTTCTTTCAAATATGCATGGGTTTGGGCGAGGGCACAAATAATTATGTAGAGCTTATCTCCCTTCAACACTTGATTCATTTTGCCATTCTCAAATAGTGCAAACACATCCAAATATTTGGGGATTCCAAAAATGTCATAAATTGGTTTAACAATACAACTGCATGCCATGCATATTCTCTAAGAACTATTATGGATGATATTGTTTTTCTAAAAACACATTTTGATCATATTTCATGCTCTCGCATCTATAGGGAGCGTAATGAAAGTGCGGACAAGCTTTTGAAACATGTCTTTTGGATGTGTTCTTTAAGTCTTCTAATTCTTCTCCCTTGTCTCTATAAGAAAACCTAAGTTAAACTATTCAATTATGAAAATTTAGAATTTTTACATAATTTAACAGAGGTTTTCTAAATTTGGTTGACCTCCAAATTTAACAATTCTACCAAATTTGCCTCTTAATATGTCAATTCTGCCAATAATGCTACCAACTCATTCATGCCTATAACTTTTAGTCCTCCACCAAATATGGCGTATAACCCCAAATTTACCAAGCTACCAACTCGTTCATCCATAAGCCCGAAGGTTTGAGGTACTAACAATCAAGACTATAGATTTGCTCGAGCGCTTAACCAAATGATTGCTACATATAGCCTCTAGTTGGGCCCATTTGTTCCAAGCCCCAAGGGCTTTATTCACTATTGATAATCTCTATGTGCCCTTGGTCTTTACGTTCACATAGAACCAGGTGCTAGCCCAAATATTTTAGCTCCCGATTTTTATTTCTTGGAAAAAACTCAGTGGATGACACTGCAGTAACGTCAAGATTGTTTCCTTCAAGGTGGTGTTCTACGGGTCTACCCTAATTTCACTATGACCAATTAAATAATCGTCAAGATGACCTATCTATATGGTCCAATCACAAAAATTTTGAGATTATCTATCCACCACGTGATATGCCATAGTGTCCTAGAGATGATTCTCATACTTTATTGCATGTGCCCCCTTTTGTTTTTCTGAGGAGGTTTCTTCCTGGGTCTGAATTTCTTTTGAGATTGCGTCATCCTGCCACTATGCACTTTCACCTACTTGACATGCAGTATAATCATATTTTAGTTGGGATTACATGTCTGCCATGTCATCTTGGATTTATTCCTCGGACATTATTGTTAGTGCCTCTCATAGTAACTTTAGAGATTTATTTTTTCTAAGCAAGTTTCTTCTGGGCGGGGTCACTACCAAAACAATGCCACTTGTATCTTCCAGTTGTTTGTCACTTTTGCAAGGATACCACATATCACTCACTGAGTGGTGCAACATGTCACCCATTTTTGGCCCACTTGGCCACCCAAAAATGTTGAATCTACATGCCACATGTCACACTCAAATTGGGGCACCACGTCATGCCGAAATCATACTGCCACCATGTCTCCTACCAATCAAATTGTGCCATGTGTCTCACCTATATAGGTCTATGCTATCAAGTCACCAGTATGGCGGAAAGAGGTTATCAAGTCAAATTGTTTAATAAAGTTTTTAAGGTCGTACAACAAATCTTGGTGATAACTTGAAGTATATGCTCAGAGGAAATTGTCGAGGAGTTTCTTCCAAGATTTCTAGCTTAGCATGAAAACCTTGACAAAACTCTAGCTCCTGTCAATTGTCAGAATTCTAGTGTAAATGGTGAATTCTTTAACATGATAATTACTTTTGATAATTATTATGGTTGTTCTTGGTTTATAAATTTTCTTCATCAAGGAATTACCATTAGAATATAATGAAATAAAACAAGAGACAAGAGACACCATAGATTAGGCTCTAATCCAGGGAAAAACCCCACCAAGGGGGAAAACCCATCAAAACCTTTCCTTACAGAGTTATAGAAAATCCAAGTCAATACAACCAATGTCTCAAGTGCCAAGTCATCCCTCCACTAGACAACATCCGCCTTCACAACGTTCTTCATAGGTTTGTCCATAAATTCCTTCACAGAACATCACAAAGATATATCACAGGAGCTCACATACTAGTCACAGAAAGGCTCCACAATGGCTCACATACTATTACAAAAAATTCTCTGTAGTTGCTTACGTACTATTACAGAAAGGACTCCATAGCAGTTCATATACTATCACAAAAAGGGCTCCACAATAGCTCATATATCTCAAAGATGTCTGAATTCTACTACAGAATAACGATGAACTTTTTCCCAAATGGAGAAGCACGTAGATAATATATTGTCGTTCCCATGTTCAAAAGGGTGCCTCATAGGGTTTAGCTGACCTATCTCTTAGGAGGGCTAACTTGGCAACTTGGAGGAGAAATATTACTTATAAAATTCAAATTTTCTTTTCTTTCAATTGTCCAATGGAACATAATACAATTCAAATTTCCTTTTTGACAAATAAACGATTTCTTCATGTAATTATGAAGATTGAATCTAGTTACAATTTCCAACACTCCCTCTTAACTAGGAGGTATTCATAATGCCTCATCCTGGTATTCTCATCTATAAGAAAGGATCCATATTGATAAGCATCTTCATCATCATAACCAACATTGTCAAAATACCAAGGCCTTGACAGGTAAACTCTATCCCTCCACAAGATCAAAGCACAATGTTGGGAGGCATTCCATAGGACACCACACTGCCTCTCTAAGGCACATACTCCAACTAGACATACCAATTCCCTCAAGGAAATTTATGTCTACTGGACCATTCATTATCCAATTCATGTACTTAACTTAGGATGTCAATCCTAATGCGTTATAGTACATGATGCAAGAATGTTTGTCTAAGATGCTTATCTAATCCACCATTCTCCTTATCCATGTCCATGTACTTGACTTAGGATGTCAATCATAATCCATCACAATACATGACACAAGGAGAATCATGTGTCCAACCTTACTTTCTCTCAACTTGAGAGGATAAATCAATACTCACTCCCTCTCAAACAGGGAGAGTACATCCACAAGCCTAAGCTTGCCATGGAATTACACATACTTCCATCAAATCAACTACTTGTTCAACAATGGAGATCCTATTGTAGCTTCTTGGTTCCCATCTTCATTACATCTCAAATCACAATGTGCTCCAACCTTTCAATAAAACTAGGTTCTTAGACCTTAATAATTTTCATACTTCCTTAACCATGGTCGAATCTAGCACACCCTATTCATAAAACATTTTTTGGGGTCAACTTGCTTCAAGGCTATCAACACAAGTCACCATATCTTTCTCTAATGCATCAAAAATATGTTTCTTATTTACCACAGCCAATTCTCAAGAAAAAATAGTTAGTTACGACCATTAAAACAACATCTAGAATAATGAATCAATTGTACATAACATGATGGATAAAAAAAATCATAACTTCTACAAATAGGTCTACAATCCATATCCCAAGGATCTTGATCACATGCTTCCTTCAACCAAGGAATATTTTCTAGGTTTCTCTTTTCAAGAAAAGTAAACTCCCTCTTAAGCTTGACCTGCATGATTTTTTTTTTTTTTTTCATTTGTCATTCCTAAGATATAGGACTTCTTTCAACAACAATGAAGGTTTCCTTAATCATACTTTTCAAGGGTCAATATCCAAATCCCAAGAGCCTACCAATCTAATTGCAAGTTCTACAAGAATGCATATGTTGGTTACAAATTCAAGAATTTATAACCATATGCCTTCTATAGATCTTGACTAATGATTTAGTTCACAAGAGAGGATACTCCTATCCATTCAATATATCCTTTCAGACCCTCATGTTTCAACAACTCTTCAGCAATATAATCAAGAGCATTTCAACTTAGGAAGGAAACCTTAACAAATATTCATGCCTAGATCTTGAACAATGAAAAACAAGATACATACCTTGTCAATTTTCCCTGTTCATACCTTCAACAGATGAATGTTATCTTCCTGTAACAGAGATACCTCAGACTTCTAGTTGTTGGACCACAGAGAATTCTTTCAAGCTGCTAGCAATGTTCCTCTTGGTTCACATGGATTGCATATGCACAGTCATGGCAAGGTGATTCTCCATTAGCTCACAGGGTGGTCCTCCACTGTAAAGGAGTCAACTTCAGGGCATCAAACTGTCTACAGGTCCTCACACATAAAGAGTCTCATAATTACACAAAACCTTTCCCAAGTGGAATCTAGAACTTTTTCACAGAGGCATGCTTCAGGAAGACATAATTCTCAGGGATCTTGTGTCTAAAAACGCAGAATTTTCCTTCAGGGATCTCAACCTTATACACCCAACAAGATCTTGCTTGGAAAGTCACTAGGCCTCGACCTAGTATACAAGGTCATCAATTCAGACCTCTATCTCAACTTGGACAAAAACAACTTCAAGTAAAGTTCAAATCTGAATCTTCAAACTTTTGTCAATAGTATGCTTACAAGAGAGTTTATACACAAGGTTTATGCCTGAAGATGATTTGGCCTCTTTATTATACTATTTACCACATAGTGATTTTCCAAAGATCCAAAGTAAATTGTCTCGAGGCCATCTTCAAATTACAATAAACTTCTACTATGTCCTTCTCATTTATCAGAGAGTAATGCCATTCAAATCCTCACTTGTAACTAGAAGATCCAACTTAAATCACAAGTATATATTTTTAAACTAGAAGATGACATTCATGAATGTCATGCACAACCTTTCATTGGATATGTTGTGGTTTGGATTAGGGATAATTAGTACATCTTCAAACCATATAAAAACTTGGAACAAACTAGATCATCAACCACAGGAATCTTGATCAAGAATTAACTTCCTTCAAGCTTCAAACTTCTTGATTCTAATCATGATATAGGAAGATCTAGACTTATATATGACATATGGATAATTCTATGGATATATATTTAAACCACAATGAAATTCCTCATTGACAAATTTCCTACTGCTCCTTGGATGCACAATATATCACAAGGAATCTTGTTCTTGAAATTCAGACTTGTAGTTATGGATTTTCTTAACAAATAAATATTCTTGGCCTATAAATTTGGAGATGATCTACTCAGAGTTTCATATATAATCACAATTTTTTTATTAATTCAAAAAGTTGTCACAATAATAGTGAATTCATAATGCCTTTTGAGAGTGTACAAACTTTATACTCCCTTCATATTGGATCTTGAATAGCTCTTGTCTATACCATAGCTCTGAAACCATGTTAGAATTCCAGAGTGAATGGTGAATTCGTTAACATGATAATTACTTATGATAATTATTATGGTTCTTCTTGGTTTATTAATCTTCTTCATCAAGTGATTTCCATTGGAATACAATAAAATAAAACAAGAGACAAGAGACATCAGAGATTAAGCTCCAAGCCAAGGCAAAACCACACCAAGGGGGGAACCAATCAAACCTTTCCTTATAGAGTCATAGAAAATCCAAGTCAATACAACCAATGTCTCAAGTGCCAAGTCACCCCTCCACTAGACAACATTTTCCTTCATAGCGTTCTTCATAGGTATGTCCATAGGTTCATCCATAGATTCCTTCATAGAACATGACATAGATATATCACAGGAGCTCACATACTAGTTACAGAAAGGCTCCACAGTGGCTTGCATACTATTACAGAAAAGTCTCCATAGTAGCTCGTGTATTGTCACATAGAGGACTTCACAGCAGTTCGTACACTATCACAAAAGGGGCTCCACAATAGCTCATATATCTCAAAGACGCAGGTCTGAATTTCATTTTTTATACATGTCTAAATTTTGCTACCGAAGATCCACAAAATTCTTCCCAAATGGCAAAGCATGCTAGCCAATGTATAGTTGTTCCCATATCTGAAAGGGTGCCTCATAGGGCTAAGCCGACCTGTCTCGTAGGAGGGCTGACTTGGCAACTTGGAGGAGAAATATTACTTATAAAATTCAAAATTTATTTTCTTAAAATTTTTCAAATGGGACATAATAAAATTCAAAGTTCCTTTTTGACAAATAAATGATTTCTTCATGTAATTATGAAGATCGAACCCAGTTACAATTTCCAACATTAACTAATGGTGTTGCACCACTATGATGTAAAATTGTTTAACCACCATGGTTTTACGCGGACCCCCCAAGTCTGGTTTGGTGGAGGAAGTCTCACTTTAATTTGGGTCATCAATCTCTTGTTTGGTTGTTTGGCTGATACCACCCATAACGAAAGCCACCTTTGCATTAACCCATGGGAGGACATGGCCCTACGCAATTTCTCTGGTATGGTTAAGAGGACATGTGGCACACGTCCATCACACAAAGTTTCCCACTTTTTAACACAACTCTTCTCTGCCATCCATTCCACTGACTTTGTCCAACTGCTAAATCTATCACAAGTTTGACCCTACCACCATATTTAGGGATGCAATGTTGACCTTGAGGCTTGTCATGCTTGAATGCTAATAACTTATGCTCTAGGAGGCCATTTGCAGACTTCCATATATCACTAGAAAGCTATTTCTGAACTCTACCCATTTGAGCAGTTTCCAATATTACTTGAGATGATATGTTATACCAGGAATGGCTCCAAAGTCTCTACTCCTTTAGCATTCTTCTTGCAACCACCTATGTCATTGCAATCGTCTGCTTTGCCTTTGCCATCAATGTCAACATGTTCCTAACATTCTCCCCCTTTGGAATTGATGGCAACACCATAGAACAAGAGAATAAATAAAAAAGAAAGTGCGCTTATTACTCTTATTTTCTTCTCCTCTTATGGATGTTGCTCCCCCTATGATGAACTTCTCCTTTTTGCTTGAGTGAGGTAGTTCTCCTGTGTTGTACTTCTCCCCCTTTGACATTAATGGAAAACAAGCTAATGTTATTTGATATGAACCACAGATAGAAATAGTATCATCAACATAAACAACCATAACTAACAATTTGCCATCATTAGATTTCACATACAAATTATTGTCGATTGCACTTGTTTTGAAACCACACTTGAGCAAGTAACTATCCAACCTGGAATACCAAGCCCATGGGGCTTCCTTGAGACCATACAAGGGCTTTTTTAGCTTGTAAACATAATCAGGTTGATTTGACAACTGAAAACCATGTGGCTGCTCAATGTAAACTTCTTCCTACAACTCTCCATTCAAGAAAGAAAAGTTGACATCCATCTAATATATCTTGAATTTCTTGAAGCTAGTAAAGGCTAAGATCATTCTAATTGCCTCTAATCGAGCAACAATAGCAAAGGTTTCATCAAAGTCTAACCCTTAAATTTGTGCATAGCATTTGCAAACTAATCTTGCCTTGTTTCTCACCACTTCACCATGCCCATTCAATTTTTTCCTGAAGACCCACTTCATGGCAATAACATTCATATTAGTTGATCTAGGAACAAGTTCCCAAGTCTGAATTTTCTCGATGTGATCAAGCTATTCATGCATGGCTTTTAACCAATTATCATCTTGGTTAGCCTAAGAAAAACCCCTTAGTTCCATCTCAGATAGAAAAGCTACATGCACTTGAGTAGGGGGATTTAACAATCTTCTTCTTATCTGTACACTTATGTTCAAGTCACCATCAATTTGGTTAGTTAGGTGGTTTTTTTGCACATACCTTGTAGGATCTTTGGTTTGAGGACTGAGGGGTTCTTCATTGTCTTCATCTAAAAATGGCTCACCAACCTTTTCATCATAATTGACTGGATCTGTGGAGTTATTATTTATTGGTTGATTAACTTCAAAATTGATATACTCATCAACTTTAACGTCAATACAATCAACTATCCTCTTTATATTCTTGTTGTAAAATCTATAGCCCTTGAGAGTGGAGATTTCCACAGTTATTCATATTATTTGAATCTTCCAGAATCTATAGCCCTTGTTATTCCGAGAGTATCCAAGAAAAATACCTCCATCCTCTCTTGCATCAAACTTACCAATCTTGTCATTATTCCTTTTGATATAACACATGCTCCCAAACACTATAAAATGTTTAACTGTAGCAGGTATGCCATATCAAAGATCATATGGAGTTTGATCACTATTTGGTTCGAAGTGTGCTTTACTGAGAATCACCATTGTTGTATGAATGGCTTCAACCCAAAATCTCTAGTGAATATTTCTTTCTCCCATCATGGCTCTGGTCAATTGTTGAACTAATCTATTGCCTCTCTTTGTTGCATTGTTATGTTGTGGAGTCTCTGCGATGGTAAATTGACTTTTGATGCCATGTTGCTTGCAAAAGTCATCAATCTCTGTTGAGGTAAAGTCACCTCCATTATCAAACCTTATGCACTTGATTTTATAATTTGTCTCATTTTCCAGCAATGGCCTCAAAGTCTTTAAACTTCTCAAACGCCTCTGACTTTTCTCTAAGGAGTGCAACCCATATCATTATGTTAAAATCATCAATTATTAGCGTGAATTACAATTAACCTGTGGGTTTCTGAGTTCTTGAAGGGCCACATAATTCCATATGTACTACTTGCATTGGCATGTTTGATAAGTTCTCTTTGGACTTGAATGGTATTCAAACTTGTTTTCCCATCTGACAGGAATTGCAAATAATATTCTCAGGTTTGAAAGATTTGGAAGATCTCTAACATCACTCTTCTTTCCCAAATTGACAATCTAATCAAAATTCAGATGTCCAAGTCTTTTATGCCACAACCAACTCTCCTCGATATTTGATAAACAACATCTCTCTATCTTCTCTTTTAGGACATAGACATTATTATTTGTTCTCATAGCTTCAGCTACTATTTATCTAGTACCTACAGACTTTATTTGACAATTTTTAGCTTTGAAAACCACATCATAGCCTTGGTCACACATTTGAGACACACTGAGTAAATTATGCTTCAACCCATCAACATACAACACATCCTTGGCTATACCTCTGCCATTTTCATGGTTGACGACTCCTTTACCAAAAATCTTACCAGGTGCATTATTTCCAAAAGTCACATTACCTTTCTTAACTGGTTTCCATGATAAGAAGTTACTTTTGTCTCCTAACATGTGCCTGGAACAACCACTGTCAACATACCAATGAATGCCTTCATTCTGAGCATATAGGACAATATTACATTGCTATGTACTTTCCTTTTTCCTTATAGACTTTGGGTTCCTGGCTTGTTTGGTTAAATATTGGATCATATTTTTTATTATTAAGTCTGTAATCAGCCGCTCTATGCCCAAAATTCTGACAAATATAACATTGAATCAGATTTTTCAAAGGAGTAAATGGATTGTTGTACCTAGTTCTACTCATCCTTTTCCTAATAGATTGATTAATTGGCTGATAATTTCTTCTCTTTAGCCTGAGCTATTTATAAGATAAATTCACCTACAATTTGTTGCCTTGTGCCCATAATTTGAGCAAGTAAAACAGTACTCTGGAAAAATTTCTTCATACTTGGGGGAAAATCAATTTCTGAACATTGGTTGAGTTTCTCTCTGATAAATTTGATTTGCCTCTCCAACATTGATCCTCCCTTGTCATGTGGGATTCATGTTGTTGTTTGAATTGCCCCTTCTATTTCATTGTTGTTGATTTGCCTCTTGCTAAAAATTGGGTTGCGTGTTTCCTTTGTCTCTTTCACGTATCTTTGTTGACGCGTTGGATCTTCTTGTGTTTCTTGCACAAAGGTAATCGATTTCTTTCCCTTCAAATCAATTGTTGAGTTGAGCTTAACTCATCCTCAAATCCAAGACCTGCTCTGTTATTGGAGACCCTTTGAGCATCAAGGAATTCATTTAATTTTTCAGTCCCCTTTCCCAATTTTTTATTAAGGCTCACTTGTGTTTTTTTTTTTTTTTGTAGCTCTTTCCTTAGCAAAACAATTTCTCCTCCAAGCCTTTCACATGCCTAATTTTTCTCACTGAGCTGTTGATTAAGAGTTTCTTGAATCTTCTTACCTTCTTCAATTTGCAGGAGCAAAGGTTCAATGACTTCAGCTTTGTCTTTAATCAATAATTCCTTTTGGGTTTTATTTTTCTTCTTGAGCCTTCTAATCTCTTCAAGAAAACTGACCAACTCTCCTTCTAAATCAACTTCGGCCTCTTCTCCGTTAGATTCAACAACTTATATTTCCATATTATCTATGTTCATAAGCATAAATTCTTTTGAACTTTCATTATCTTTGTCCTCATTTGAAGATTGACTGCCTTCACTTTCAGAGGAGCTAGCTTCTTGGGTGTATAAGCTCTTGTTATTAGCCTTCTTTCTTTCCTTTTTCACCTTTCTAAACTTCCCTATAGGATCATATTCCTTTTTATTCTTTTTAGGACACTTGGAAGCATAACAACCAACTTCGCCACAATTAAAACACTTAAAAGCTAGCTTACCTTTGTACTTGCTTGAGCCTCTCTTGAGCTTCCTCACAAAATTACCTTCCTCTTCATCTAATTGACAACATGAATCATCATGTTTTTCCTAGGGATTCTTATCTTCTTTGAAGGTTGACTCCTTTTTTGTAGGATTTCCATTAGAGTTTATTATCTCATAAGCAATGACAATGCCTAGCAGTTGGTCCAAAGTGAGAGTCTTCAATTATGTCATCTCCTCTATGGCTGAAACATTGGGATTAAATCCCTCAGGGAGAGATCTCAACACCTTTTGAACTACTATTGGCTCTTTTAATTTTTCATCAAGACCTCTTATAGTGTTCACAACCTCATCAACCCTTAGAAAGTATTTAGCAATATCTTCATCATCATGCATCTTCAAAGACTCAAATTGCATTAAAAAACCTCGAAGTTTGGCTTGCTTTTCCTTGTTTTCACCTTCAGAACAACTACTCATCTTGTCCCAAATAACTTTTGCAATTGAGAAATCCATGACCTTGACTAATTCTGATTTAGGTAGGCTAGCAAGCAGGGCATTCATAGATTTATCATTGCATGTAAACTCCATCTTTTGATATCTTGTAATCAAGGTTGGAGGCTTTTGATTTTCTTTTCCACTGCATCCCATACATCAACTCCAAGTGATTGAATATGGGTCTTCATCCTTGATTTCCAAAACACATAGTTTGTTCCATTGAACATCAATTCTCTGTTGGTGTATCCTACTTCCGGGTTTGTCTTGGTTTTTTTTATCTTTGTTCTAGATGTTAAACTGATTTGAATCAATTTGGCTCTGATTCCGATTGTTATAAACCAGGACAATACTGAGAGGTGGGTGAATCAATATTGTAGGAAATTTAAAAAAATTCTCTCATTGGTAAATATTACTAAAACAACAATAAACACTTTAGCAACAATTCATATGAGTATCACAAGAAGCACAAAATATCACACATAGATTCTTCAAACTTTTTCTTCTATTTATTTCACAAATGCAAGCTTCTACTTGCTATTTTAAAGTTCTCTTGCTACAACCAGAAGGAACCTACTACTCCATAATTTATCAACTACAACTGAAAGGAGCTACAACCCCTAGTTTATCAACTAACACTGAAAGGAGCTTCAACCCCAAACTTTTTACCAGCCACTACCAGAATGAGCTACAACCCTTGATCTACAAGCTACTACGTGCTTGACCTCCTTGGTTCATCTTTCATACAATTTTCAAACTCAAATAATGAAGGCCACTTTCTTTCATAAACAAATAATTTTCTCTCTAATCACACACCCCATTCACCTTCAACAATATATGGTCATTAATCAATCCACCGTCCACACCACCAACATCAATCCATGAATCTCTCCAACATTATTAAACACAAATTCAGTTATGCGTATAAAGAAATTTGAGCTGATAATTTTAGTTATTGAACTTGTAGTTAAGTTCAACTCAATATCATGCATAAATATTTATTTTTGCCTTTGTCCTACTTCAAACATGTCTTTTGAATGTGTTGATTAAGTCTTCTAACTCTTCTCCCATGTCTTTGTAAGAAAACCTGAGTTAAACTGCTCAATTATGCAATTTTGGATTTTTTTACAGAATTTAGTAGAAGTTTTCTAAATTTGGCTTACCTCCAAATTTAGCAATTATGCCAAATCTGCCTCTGAATATGTCCATTCCAACAATAACGTTGCCAACTCGTTCATGCATGTTTTTGAACTTTTATTCGTCCACCAAATATGGCGTAACGCCAAATTTACCAAGTTGTTGACTCGTTCGTCCATAAGTCCAAAGGCCCGAGGTACAAATAATCAAGACTATAAATCTGCTCAAGTGCTTAACCAAAGGACCGTTGGATATAACCTCTGGATGGGTCCATTTGTTCTAAGCCCTGAGGGCTTTAATCACCATTCATAATCTCTATGTGCCCTCGGTCTTTACATCCACATAAAACTAGGTGCTAGCCCACATTATTTAGCTCCTGACTTTTATTTCTTGGCAAAAACTCAGTGGACGCCCTTGCATTATCACCGAGATCATTTCCTCTAACGTGGTGTTTTATGGGTCCACCTTGCTTCCATTGTGACTAATCAAATAACCATCGAGATGACTTGTATGCACAGTGCAATAACAAAAATTATGAGATGATTTGTCCACCACATCATATGCCACACTGTCTTAGAGTTATTTCTCATACTTTACTACGTGTGCACCCTTTTGTTTCTTCCAAGGAGGTTTCTTCCGGGGTCTGAGTTTCTTCCAAGTTTGCGTCATACTGCCACCATGCATTGTCACCTACTTGACATGTGGTCCTTTTAGCTAGGATTACTTGTATGCCATGTCATCTTGGAATTTATTCCTTGAACTTTACTGTTGGTGGCTCTTAGATTAACTTTTGAGATTTATTTATTCCAGGGAAGTTTATTTTGGGGTGATGTGTCATTGCCACGATGATGCCACCTATATTTTCCAACTGCCTGCCACTTTTGCAAGGATGTTGTCTCTCGCTAAGTGGTGCCACGTGTCACCCAATTTTGGCCCACTTGGCCACCCAAAAGTGTTGAATCTGCATGCCACGTGCCACTCTCTAATTGGGTCACATCACATTGACATCATACTTCCATCGTGTCTCTTTTATCAAATCAAATCATGCCATGTGTCTCATCTATATAAGTCTATGTTGTCGTCTCCAAATTTTTAGTACGATAGAAAGAGGTTCTTGGGTCAAATTCTTTAATAAAGTTTTTAAGGTTGGATGACAGATCTTGGTGATAAATTGAAGTATCTTTCGGAGAAAATTTCCAAGGATTTTATTCTTATATTTCTATCTCAGGGTGAAAACCTTGACAAAACTCTAGCTCCTGTCAACTAACGATAACTACACCAGTTTGATGTAAAATCGTTTAACCGCAATGGTTTTAAGCGAACCCCCAAGTTTGGTTTAGTGGTAAAGGTGGAGGAGGTCCCACTTTAATATGGGTTGTTAATCTCCTATTTGGTTGTTTGGTTGATGCCACCCATGGTGGAAACCCCCTCTGCATTAACCCTCGGGAGGGAATGACCTTGCGCAATTTCTATGATAGGGTTAAGATGACGCATGACACACATCCATCACATAAAGTTTCCCACTTTTTAACACAACTCCATTCTGCCAACCAGTCCTCTGACTTTGTCCAACTGCCAAATCTGTTACCAATTTGACCCTACCACCATATTTAGGGTTGCAACATTGACCTTGGGGCTTGTCATCTTTGACTAACAATAAGTTATGCTCCAGGAGGCCATTTGTAGACTTCCATATACCATTGGAAATATATTTTTGAGCTCTATCCATTTGAGTAGTTTCCAACAATACTTGAGATGATATGATATACTATAAATGGCTCCAAATTCTATGCTTTGTTATCATTCTTCTTGCAACCATTTGTGCCTTTGTAATGATCTTCTTTGCCTTTGCCATCAATGACAACATATTTCTAACATTTAATTTGAAAGTTAGGCGAGGCATAATCATCTCACCCATGAAGGTCTACATCAAAGAATGGCTCATGAAGTTATTGAATGAAGTCATTAACCCACAATAACTGCCCGAGAAGTTAGGATAACAAAGAATAGAGGAGCCAATTCTAAACAAATTTCTTCAACAACAACTGCATAAGGGAGAGAGGATTCATTCCACTTGTGATCCTTCTACAATTTTGTGAGTGTTTATTTTTCTTTGAAGCAATTCCATATTTTCTTCTCAATCCTCAATCATTTGACTTTATTGAATTGTTATATGTTTTCTAAAGTCGATCCCTAACTACATTTTCTTTCATTCTTCTAGTTACCTTTATCATTATTATTTGATCCATGGGAGTCCAATCCTAGTCCCTCAGGGACAAATGCATTTTATTTTATGTTTAAGTAACAAAATTTTGTGATTGTGATTTAAGAACTTGACTTTAGTCTAAAACTTCAAGTATGTAAATTATTCTTTTGACTCTCTTCAAGAGATTGTTTCAGGAACCCATGCCATTTGTGATTTTGAAACTTTAATTTTCAAATAAAAAGTAAGAGTCTCATGAATGTTTCCTTGTTCTCTTATGATTTTAAATGCGTGAAATAACTATATAAATCTCTAAGTATATGGACTAATACTTTCTATTTCTGTCTTTTTGAATTTGCTCCAAATATGTTTCCTTCTGTATGTTTATGGATTACAGTGTGGAATGGATTTGTGAGTAAACAATTTATTTTGTTATAATTTTAGTTTTACTTTCAAAAAATACCTAGTCCACTCACACATGCATGTGCTAACATGGGTTGAATGTTTAATTTGTTAATATTCAAGTTATATGCATATTAGATTGTGATCAATACAAAGTACTACCTCTGAAAAATGTAGAGGGGACCTGGAAACAAGCCCTAAGAGGTTGACAATTTTCATTGTTAAGAAAAGAGATCAACATGTCTTTATGCAATTATCAGAGGGTTTGTGATCACAAACCTATTTTGTCCCGTGAATCCATAAAATCAACATAAATCTAACTCAAACACTCAATATAGGAACTATTGATAGATTGAAACACAATAAATGAGTAATCCACTGAGCTATTTGTTGAAAAGTGTAACTAGGTTCGGTCTTCATAATGACATGTAATTATGATTTTATGTAATGAGATGTAAAGAAGAAAAATAAAATTAATATATTGACTTGCTTCATGTGTTTCATGAGAAAGAGATTTTATTTTTGAGTCAAGACTCCCAATGAGAGTCTTTAGTATTTATTAATCATCTAGTCATAAAATGAAAGAGTCATTTTCATGTAGTGAAGTCATGTTACACTTTGTAAAAGGTCAAATTTGTCTATGTAAAGTATCGTCCAAGACCTTGTCACTTATCCTCTTCAAGTTAGCCTACAAGTGTTCATGTCTGACTAAAAGACATGTGTGAAGGTGTATATATAAGCCACACTCGGCCTCACTTAGGACAAGCAACTCAACAATCTTTCATTCAAGCAGAAGTGTGAAGAAAGGGTGAAGAAGAAGTGTGCAGAAAGGGTGAAGAAGGAATGCGAAGAAGGAGATGCAAGGAGAAGTGTGAAGATAGGATAAGAAGGTTTCTTCCAGGCATAGCGAAGAGAGATTCTTTTGGATCAATGAAGAAAGAGTTTCTTCTGGAACAACGAAAAAGGTTTCTTCTGGGGTAGCGAAGGAGGTTTCTTCTGGGGTCTGTGAAGAAAGGGTTCTTCTAGGGCACTTGTTCTGGGTAACCAAGGTAGATATCTAGGGGCTGAGTCTCTCTAGAGGAGACCAGTGAAAGCCTATAGACCGAGATTCTCTAGGAGAAGTCAAGAAGAAGCAGTGTGAAGGATAGAGACTGAGTTTATTTGGAAGGAGCTGACGAGAGCAGTTCGAGATCAAGAAGGAAATCGAAGGGAAGAGGTAGAGCATCAAGGTTAGTGACAAGGTTCTTGGGAGGATACTAGAGTCAATGGTCTTTGTCATGGTCTTGGTACTCATCAATTAAATATCTAGAAGAATAATTTTGATTAGGTTTTCCTCTCAAGAGGTGAGAGGTTTTGGCCTTGGCTGACAAGCCTACATATTGTGTCACTTGTCTTTCATTGTGCATATTGGTAATTGTCATGATGAAAAGAACACAATAATAACATAACAAAGAAAAAACTATAACTTAAGAAGTAAAAGTATATCCTAAGCAATTATCCCTGCCCTAGATTTCTCAACACTATTGCATTCGGAAGATGATTGGCTTACTTGCCTAAGGAGCAAAACTTGAACCCACTTACCTACTTGGGAAGAGGAACTTGAATTGACTTACTCATGATGCATAAGTGATTCACTGATGAAGGCTCTCCTCCTTATTGCATATATATATATATATATATATATATATATATATATATATATATATATATATATATATACAATCAACATTGTTTTGGAAGTGCATAGTATTATCCCAAATCTCTATGTATAACCATATCCTGTAATTCACGCCAAACAAGTGAGAGACAAACAATGCATAACAACCTTACATGCATAACACATCATAAGGCTGATCTTTATAATAATTGTTAGGAAAATCATTATAGGCTTTAAAAGAGGTCTTTTGGTAGGAGTCATGGAATGTTAGTGTAACTTTTTCCTTTTCATTGCTAATCATTGATTTAGTATTCTTTGTAGCCATCTCTTATATAGCTTCTTAGAAAAGGCAACACCCCTTGGCTTGTTTGGTGGGTAAGGTTAGTACACTATTTGAAATAGGTCCACCTATAACATGTGTATAAGGTAGGTTTGATGCCTTATATCTATCATGAAAATGATAGCCCCTACCTCAGCAAGTTAGAATCTATTTTTCATAGCCAAGTGACATAGGAAAAATAAAAAGCTTACCCTCTAATAAGACACATACCATATGAAAGTCTTTAATACCAAGTGTCTTAATATGTGATTTTGGCCAAGCAAATAAATACTTTATATCAAATGTGTTTGCCTCTCATCAATGGGAGGGCCTTACTTGAATCTACCCACCCTTACCATACCATCTCTTCCTAGTAGCCACCATCTACCAGGAATTCATTAATGCATGTATTTTTGTGAAGGAAGGATTGATCCTTAACCAACTTGTAAGTAGGTGAGTAAGGTTTTCCAGTTCAATAGGTTTCCTTACAACAGATTCATATGTACATCATTCATATATTGAGGAGATCAAAGGACCTTTTCTATTCCTTTTTCGTGTCATCCATACTTGACTATTTGAAATGACACATGTAGGTATCTTTCCAAACACCCCAATTTAATGTTTCAGTTAAGGATCCATATTTACATGTACAAGGTACAAAGTTCCAACAATTGAATGGTACTTTGCATAATGGAAATTTTGTGCACATGAAACAAAGATTAATAATGTAAGTACCTGGCAAAGCAACTTGACTTTGCGTTTTGGCTAGAGGTAAAACATATTGAGTTCCAACCTTGAAGCAATGTTGTTGCATTGCAACATCCATAATCACATGAATAGAACACTGATGACATGGACACCTTGCTAAACTCCTTAATTTGGTGTTTTTCTTAAGGATCCATATTCATAGGTAAACTATTTTGAGTTTCTATCCCCAAGTGGTGTTGCTGCATTGCAACAACTCTATGCACACAAATAATGATTAATGATGTGGGTTCCTTGCTAAACGCCCCAATTTGATGTTTTGGTTAAGGATTAACATCCATAGGGAAAAGGCTAGAGTTTTAATCCCCAATCTATGTTGCTACATTAAATCAACTCCATGCACATAAACAAAAGATTAATTAACAATACATTACGTATAAACACGTCAATTTGATAGTTTTAGTCAATGATCCATATCCACTTATAAAAGGTCTTTAGTTTCAACCTCCAAGAAATGTTTATTAATAACCACAATTCTATGCACATGAATAAAAGATCTATAATGCCAATACCTTGGCAAGCACTTGAGTTTAGTGTTTTGGTCAAGGATCTATATCCACAAATAAATGCTCTTAAATTTGAACCTTCAAATAATGAATAACTTGCCAAACACCTTAGTTTTATTTCTTGACCAAGGATTCATATACACATAAAATATCTTAAGTTTTACCTCTTGAATAATGTCATTGCATTGCAACAATTTTATATAAAAAAAGAAAATAAACATGTGGATATATGGATAAAGAATCCATGTTGACAAGTAAAATATCTCCAATGTAAAATAATTATAACACAACATTGAATCTATCCACAAAAGACCAAAGTCACCTTCAATGAAATGCCAAAAAGAGAATGAAATTTAAAAGTAACATAATATAAATATAATAACAACATGGAGAACACACAAGCAAGAGCGTAGATCATACTTATATAAGACAATAATAATTGAATAGGAGGTGTTTGGGTTCTCAAAGAGAGAATTTAGGGTCCTTGAATACAAAGGACCTAAATGGAAATGGAAGAATGCTCATTGATGCCTATATATGTCAACTCTTATTTTACCTGATGAGATGTTGTAAGTTTGCAAAAGGAGAAGATGCAAAGCTACCTTGACTCGAGCTCTAGATATAAACCATGAGCATGATTAATGATACACCAATGATTTGTTCTTCTAGTCCTCTCATGTTAGGGAAATGTCTTCTCGATGTTATATTACTCACACTAGATACAGATCAAACTCTATCGTGATGTTTTGAACCCAACCAATGCATTTCCATTATGTAATTATCAAAGGGTTTGTGGTCATAGACTTATTTTTCCTTATGAATCTACAACATCAACTTAAACTTAACTCAAGCACTGAATATAGAAACTAACAATGGATAGGAACACGATAAATGAGTAATTCATTGAGCTACTACATTAGGGAGATGATCGACTTACTTGCCTGGGGAGGGAAACTTGAACTCACTTATTTGCTCAGGAAGAGCAACATGAATTGACTCGCTCACTACACACGAGCATTTCAAAAATGAAGGCTCTCCTCCTTATTGTGTATATATTGAAACAAGCAACGTTGTTTGGGAATTGCACAGTCTTAGCCTAAAGCTCTATGTATAACCTTACCCTCCAATTCACACCTAAAAAATGAGAGACAAACAAAGCACAATGATCTTATGAGAATAGCACAATATAAGGCTTATCCTTATAATAATTATTAGTCAAATAATTATAGGCTTGAAATGAGGTATTTTGGTAGGATTCATGGAAGGTTAGCATAATATTTCTCATTTTCATTGTTATTATTTGATTTAGTATTCATTAAAGCTATTTCTTATGGGGCTTCTTAGGAAGGGAAATGCCCCATTGATGGTTTGGTGCATAAGGATAATATACTATATGAAATAGGTCCATGTGCAAGGTAGGTTTGATGCCTTACATTTGTCGTGAAAATAATAGTTCCCACCTCGAGAAGTTAGATCCATTTTCATAACCAAGTGACACAAGGAAGAGAGAAAGCTTACCCTCTAATAGGACAAATATCATAAGAAAGTCTTTAGTACTAAGTGTCTTAATCTATAAATATTGGCTAAGGAAGTACTTACTGGCTAATTAAGGGTCAATCCTTCCTTTGTATCAAATGTGTTTTCCTATCCTTGATGGGAGAGCCTTACTTGAATCTACCCACCCTAACCATAACATCCCTACCTAGTAGTCACCATCTACCATAAAAATCATTGATGCATGTATTTATGTGAATGAGGGATTGATCCTTAATTAGATACTATGCAAGTGAGTAATATTCACCAATTCAATAGGTTCCCTTACAACAACCCTAGTTATGAATTGAAGCCACCCTAATATTACATCTCCACACTACCGGTGCAACACATGAACATGATAAAGAGTGCCATGTGTAAGGGCCTATTTGTTGTAGTTAAATCAAGAATTCCCTTCCAACATCATCAAGGGCCCTCGATCATATGATACAATCATTTTTTGATGTGACACATCAAGGCCATTATTCCAACTTATTTTAGTGACAACCAAGCCAACATAGTCTAAAATATTAACCTAATGCATCAAACGTGGATACTATTCAATATCAAACCCTTGAAAAGAAGATAATTCCAACTGCGTCGTTGCATTACACACTCCATACAGGAATAAAATAACTTGTGGGAATGTGAGTGGAGATAAAGCTTTAAAGGAACTTATTGTTTCTCACAAATTCATATGTATATCATTCATATATTAGGGAGTTAAGAGGACTTTTTCTACTCTCTCTTACCAACATCTACACTTGAATTAAACTATTTGAAAGAGTGGACATAAGTATCTTTCTAGAACCCCAATTTCATGTTTTGTTTAAGGATCCATATTTAGATGTAAATGATACAAATTTCCAAGAACCAAATGGTGCTTTGCATCATGGCATTTTCATGTACATGAAACAACAATTGATAACACAGGCACCTTGCAAAGCATCCTGGTTTGGTGTCTTGGTTTAGGATGTACATCCATGGTTAAAACATATTGAGTTCCAACCTTCAAGCAATGTTATTGCATTGCAACATTCCTAAACACATTAAAAAAAGATTAATGGCATGGACACCTTGCAAAACACCTTAATTTGGTGTTTTACTTAATGACCCATATTCATAGGTAAAAGATTTTGAGTTCCTACCCACAAGTGGTATTGTTGCATTGCAATGACTCCATGCACATGAATGATGATTAATGATGTGGGTACCTCGCTAAACACACCTATTTGATGTTTTGGTTAATGATTAAAATCCATAGGGAAAAGGCTCGAGCTTTAAACCCCAAGCCATGTTTCTACATTGCATCAACTCCAAGCACATGAACAAACTATTAATTAACAATACCTTGCTTATAAACACTTTGATTTTATACTTTAGTCAATGTTCCATATCCACTTGTAAAGGTATAAAGTTCCAACCTCCAAGCAATATTTATTAATAATAGCAATTCCATGCACATGAATAAAAGATCTATGATGCAAGTACTGTGGAAAACACTCAAGTTTATTGTTTTAGTCCAGGATACATATATACAAATAAATGCTCTTAAATTTAGACCTTCAAATAATGAATACCTTGTTAAATACCTAGTTTGATTGATTGACCGAGGACTCATATACAAATAAAAGAGCTTAGGTTTCACATCCCAAACAATATCAATGCATTGCAAAAATTTTACACCAAGAAGAAAATGAACATGTGGATGTTTGGGTAAATAGTCCATGTTCATAAGTAAAATTTCTCAGATAAAAATATTTAAAACACAAGATCAAATATTTCCACAAAAGACAAAATTGTTCTTCAATGATATGCCAAAAAGAGAACGACATTTAAAAGTAACATAATATAAATATAATAACAACATGGAGAAAGCAAAAGCAAGAACACATATTATGCTTATACAAGAAAACAACAACTAAAGAGGGGGTGTTTAGTTTCCCAAG
The DNA here is from genome assembly GCA_031772625.1 of Pinus tabuliformis. Lineage (NCBI taxonomy): Eukaryota > Viridiplantae > Streptophyta > Pinopsida > Pinales > Pinaceae > Pinus > Pinus tabuliformis. The sequence continues at coordinate 1,148,980,914 of CM062820.1, read as the reverse complement.
GAGAGAATTTAGGGTCCTTGAATACAAAGAACTTAGGTGGAAATAGAATCATGTTGAATGATGCTTATATATGTCAAGTCTTATTTTGTCTTAGAAAATGCTGAGTGGAGATAAATCTTTAAAGGAATTGCACATTTCTCACAAATCACATGTATATCATTCATATATCAGGGAGTTAAGAGGACTTTTTCTACTCCTTTTTACCAACATCCACACTTGAATTAAACTATTTAAAGGGGTGGACATATGTATCTTTCCAAGCACCCCAATTTCATATCCTAGTTAATTGTCCATATTTAAATGTAAAAGGTACAAAGTTCCAACAATCAAATGGTGATTTGCATCGTGGCAATTTCATGCACATGAAACAAAGATTAATAACACAAGCACCTCACAAAACATCTTGGTTTGGTGTTTTGGTTTTGGTAATGTTGTTGCATTGCAACATCCTCGTGCGCATTAATAAAAGACTAATGACATGGACACCTTGTTTTTTTTTTTTTTCTGAATAAGGCTAATTCTATTATAATGCAAAAAGGTCAAAAATTACATAGCAGTTACAAAAGAGCATGGCTCAGAAATCTTGCCCGGAAAATGTTCATTTACCCAGCTTGTATCTACCAAGATTGAACACCATCAAAATTGAATTACTGTCTTCTGCTGTATCTATGGCCTCTATGACTTGAAACCATGACTCTAAACGATACATAGTAGGGACCCGAAGACATACAAACAAGTACACCCAGACGGCCGACACATAGACAGACGGACCCATGCTGTCGAACTGATACATAGACATGGAAAACAAAGACAAAATGTGGCTCTTGCGGCCTGAGTTGCCGAGAGCACCCTTCTTATTTTGCTCATTCATCATCAGTGGTGTAGGGCGCTTCCTCAATTGGGCACCCAAAATGAAGAGAGTCATCAGAATCAGAGAGAGGGATCATCACGCTGGAAGGCCGTCCCTGAACAGGCGCGCTTGGGCCTGCGAGAGCTGGTGGACAAGCTATGGGGGAGCTTTCCCTGTCAGTTTCACTGGGACCTGCAAGAGCTGAAGGACCGGCTAAGGGGGAGCTTTCCCTGACAGGGCGATGCCGGTCGATAATAGGCCCTGTCCCATGAGCAGGAGGAGGAAAATCCAGCGTGGCTTCTGCCGAATCTCTTAGAATATCACAATGCTCAACCGTTACAGAGATAATGAAGGTGGAATTAGCGAGAGCACAGGGAACTCGGTACCTTACCATAGGATGCTCGTGATGCCCACAGTCCATACTATGATCGCTTTCCATGCCTCTGCCGCGCCCAGCTCTAATGCCATGAAAGTGTTGCGGCTCAGAAGTGACTTCGACGGAGGAGGAAGGAGAATTGGGGCCAGGCCGCTGGATGGAGGTCCTTCCGCGAGAGCTACCACGCCGATTGCACATTCTTTGTCTTTCACCCCTCATGTCTGAATTCCGATAATGAACTCGCGTACCGGGACCTGGTGAGGAGGCCTGAATCGGGCCGAGGGTAGCCAAATCGAGCTCACGACGCAGATTTCTGAGGCGTATAACAATCTCTGAGAAGGCTGCAGAGCATGGATGCTCTTGTTCCCTTCCCCTGTCCGCCGAATGATGCACCAGAAGAGCGACAATATGCCAGACGAAAGCAATGGTATGCTCAAATGCCAGAGGGGTTCCGTGTTTATTAACCTCCATAGCGCAGTTCACCAGGCAGTGCAGAATGGACATGACTAGCATTAATGCCGGCATAAGTTCTATTGCATGCGAGCCTACTATATCAGCTGCAGGGTACTGCATGTCACTAATGGGCTGACACCTGCCCATGTGACACCCCATCTGTCCTCCACTCGCTTTAGACACCCGCATCCGGGAGGGAGAGGTCTTTCTGCACCAAAGAAATGCAGTCCTGTTTGAGTTTATCATCATCGACCATGTCAAGTGAACCTGAGAAGTATGGAATTAACTGAGATGCTCCCTGGTTAGCCAGCCTGTCTGCTACTTGGTTAGCTGTCCTTCTTACATGCTGGAAGGTGATGCTTGGGGGGTTTTTTAGTTTCGCCTCCAGAGATTCCAGCTGGCTCAGCAATCTCCAGCTTGAAGCGACCTTAACAGCCGGAGTACCTGCATGTATTCTTTGTGCAACAGCTATAAGAATGAGAGAGACTCCTTCAACCTCCAGAGGGTAGAAATGTTCTCGTTCTGCTATGCATATGCCTGCCCAGAGTCCTTCCATTTCTGCTGCGTTGTTAGTATCTTTACCAATCGATCCATAGAATATATGCAGTATTGCTCCAGTATGGCTTCTAAAAATTCCTCCAAAGCCCGTGGGTCCAGGATTTCCTTTAGCAGCCCCATCAAAATTTAGCTTGTAGGAGTTGTTTGCCGGAGGGAGCCAGCTTGCTGAAGAGGTGGGGCTAATTGTAGGACGAATGCTGACCTTTGCTAGAACGGAGAGATCCAGATTCCATGCTTTCAGAATGTCACATTCCCTTGGTGAGTCTGGCAGATCTGTGGCGGACCAAATTCTGATAGCCAGAGTTTCTTGTAAATTCTTTTTGAGGATGAGCCACAGAGCATCTATGGACCTGAAGGTGTTATTGAAGACTCTATAGTTTCTTTCCTTCCAGAGAGTCCAGTATAGAAAGCCGGGTAGAAGACTCCACAGAGAGTTGAGAAGCTGGCTCTTAAAAGGGTTCTTGGTCCATTGCCTTATATTTTCTGTTACATCTTCCATCCTTGCCTCCGATCTCATGTTGCAATCTTCAACTTTCTTCCAAAGTTGCGTGGCTAACTGACAGGTTTCCATTAGATGACTGATGGTCTCAGAGTGTAGGTTACAATTTGGGCATCGTGATGGCCCAATGAAACCGCATTTTATCAGGTTGTCCCAAGTGAGAATGCGCCGTTTGCTGAGAAGCCATAAGAATGTTGAAACTTTGGGCCATAGTCCTGTCTGCCAGACTTTTTCCCAGATTCAGTCCCTGTTTGCTTGGATCTCTGAATACCTCAGCTGATGAGCTTCTTTTGTGGTGAATGTTCCTTTGGGCGTATGACCCCATCTTAGTCGATCCTACTGGTTGGAGTATCAGATTCTTTTGTAGGTGAGTTCTTGATCTATATCAGAGTGCGACTCTCCTTACCAATCCATTTGCCAAAGGCTAGCCTGCTTCCAGATTCAGAAGTCATGATTTGAGGATTGTTGCCAGAATTGATGCACGTGAGTGAGGTTTTCCTGCTGAATCTGCATTTGCCATAGAGGCTTTTGAAATAAAGTTGCCAGCTTTGGGAGTTGTTGCCATGAGTCTTCCCAGAACCTTGCTGTTGTACCTGAATGAATCTCCCAGAAACTGTGTTCTTGAATGAACTTACTATGGAGCTTTGCAGTGTTCCAAATAGGTGATCCGGAGATTGAGGGATTGATTCTGATGAGATCTTTCTATTGACTACCCAGGACATATTTTGCTTGCCATAATCTGGCCCATGGTGAGTGTGGCTTGGTGATCCAATTCCACCACATTCGGGCTCCCATCGTATTATTGCTTTGAAGTGGATCTCGCAGGCCTAAACCTCCCTCTGATTTGATTTTGCAGACGTCTTTCCAGTTGACCAGAGCCCATTTTCTGTTTAAGCCAGAGGAACCCCAGAGGAAGTTGCGTTGAAGGTTGCGAATGGTCTTGAGGACCCATTTTGGAGCTGCCATAATGGAAAAGAGATACAAAGGCATAGCCTGTAGAACTGATTTGATTAAGACCAGTCTACCGGCCATGTTAAGAGCCCGGAAGGTCCAAGAAGATAACTTTGATTCTAATTTATCTAGAAGAGTCTTCCATGAGGCATGCTTGACAGCAGAGTCCGCGAGGGGAGCTCCTAGGTAAGTAGAAGGTAGCTTGGAAATGGTATAACCCAAAATTCTGGCAATGTTCCTTTGAGAGGGGGGGGGGGGGTGTTGAAGAAGAAGAGCTGGGATTTCGAGGCGTTGATGGAAGTGCCAGATGCGTCGGAGAAGATGGAAAGCAGGGATTTAAAAACAGAGGCTTCTTGTGAGGAAGGATGACCAAATAACATGGTGTCATCAATAAGACATGGACACCTTGTTAAACACCTTAATTTGGCGTTTTACTTAATGATGCATATTCATAGGTAAAAGACTTGAGTTCCTACCCACAAGTGGTGTTGTTTCATTGCAACGAGTCCATGCGCATGAATAATGATTAATGATGTGGGTACCTCACTGAACACACCAATTTGATGTTTTGGTTAAGGGTTAAAGTCCATAGGGAAAAAGGCTCGAGTTTTAATCCCTAAGCCATGTTGCTACATTTCATCGAATCCATGTAGCTGAACAAAAGATTAATCAATAATACCTTGCTTATAAACACTTCAATTTGATACTTTAGTCAACATTCCATATCCACTTGTAAAAGGTCTAAAGTCTCATCCTCCACACAATATTTATTAATAATAACAGCTCCATGCACATGAATAAAAGATCTATGATGTGAGTGCCTTGGTAAACACTCAAGCTTGTTGTTTTAGTCAAGGATCTATATATACAAATAAATGCTCTTAAATTCAAACTTTTAAGTAATGAATACCTTATCAAACACCTAGTTTGATTTCTTGACTGATGACCTATATACACATAAAATATCTTAGGTTTTACATCCCAAATAATATTATTGCATTGCAAAAAATTTATACTAAAGGAAAATGAACATGTGAATGTTTGGATAAAGAGTCCACGTTCACAAGTAAAATTTCTCAAATATAAAAGATTTAAAACACAACAAGATTTAAAACACAACATTGAACCTATCCACAAAAGACAAAATTCTCCTTCAATGATACATCGAAAAGACAATGACACTTAAAACAATATAAATATAATAACAACATGGAGAAAGAAAAAGCAAGGGCACATATTATGCTTATACAAAAAAAAATATATCTGAAGAAGGGGTGATTATATTCCCAAGGAGAGAAATTAGGGTCTTTGAATACAAAGGACCTAGGTGGAAATAGAATCATGCTCAATGATGCATATATATGTTAACTCTTATTCTATCTTAGAAAATGTTGAAAGCTTGCGGAAGGAGAAGATGCAAAGCTACCTTGACTCAAACACTAGATATAGATCATGAGCATGATAAGTGATACACAAAAGTTGTGTCCTTCTAGTCCTTTCGTATTAGGGAAAGGTCCTCTTAATGCTCTAACGCTCGCACTAGATATGGATCAAACTATCTCATGACATTTTGAACCCAACCCATGTATTGTTTTTATACAAATATCAAAGGATGTGTAATCACAAACCTATTTTGTCCTATGAATCTATAAGATCAACACAAAGTTAACTCAAGCACTAAATATGGAAACTATTTATAAATTGGAATATGATAAATGAGTAATTCATGAAGCTATTGCATTAGAGACAAGTGTCTTACTTGCTTGAGAGGGAGATTTAAACTCACTTACCTACTTAAGAAGAGGAACCCGAATTGACTCACTCTCTACTTATTAGCATTTCACAAATGAAGGCTCTCCTCCTTATTGCTTATATATTGAAACAATCAACATTGTTTGATAAGTGCACAATCTTTGCCGAGAACATTATGTATAACCTTACCCTCCAATTCACACTCGACAAGTGATAGACAAACAAAGCATAGTGATCTCACAAGCATAACACATTATGAGCCTTTCCCTTACAATAGTTGTTATGCAAAAAATTACAGGCTTAAATGAGGTGTTTTAGTAGGAATCATGGAGAGTTAGTGTACTCTTTCTCCTTTTCATTATTAATACTTGATTTAGTATTCTTTATAGCCATCTCTTATGTGGCTTCTTAGAAAGGGCAACACATATTGGTTGCTTTTGTGGGTAAGTTTAATATACTATATAAAATAGCCCCCCCTATAATGTTTGTGTAAGGTAGGTTCGATGCCTTACATATGTAATGAAAATGATAGCCCCTACCTCAACAAGTTAGAAACCGTTTTTCATAGCCAACTGACATAGGAAAGAGAGAAAGATTACCCTCTAATAAGACACATATCACATGATAGTCATTAGTACCAAATGTCTTAACCTATGGATGTTGGCCAAGGAAATAAACCATTTGTATCAAATATGTTTACCTCTCATCAATAGCAGGGCCTTACTTGACTATAAAAACCCTAACCATAACATCTCTACCCAATAGCCACCACATACCAACAAATAATTCATGCATGTATGTATGTGAAGGAAGGATCGATCCTTAACAAGTTAGTAAGTAAGTGAGTAAGCTTTACTAGTTTAATAGGATTCCTTACAACTACCTTGGCTATGAATTAAATGCACCCTAATATCACATCTCCATGCTACTAGTGCAACACATGAACATGATTGAGAGTCTCATGTGTAAGGGCCTATTTGCTATAGTCAAATTAGGAAGTCCCTTCCAACATCATCGAGGGCCCTCAAATATAGGATACAATAGGTTTTTTTGTTGTTGTTGTTGTTGTTTTGTTTTGTTTGTGTGCGACACACAAAGGCCATTATTCCAACTTTTCTTAGTGACAATCAAGCCAACACAGGTAGAAGCATTGACTTGATGCTTCAAACATAGATACTATTCAATATCAAGCCTTTGAAAAGAAAATTCCAACCGATGTTTTTGCACTACACACTCCATGTAGGAATAAAATAACAGGCAAGAAAGTGAGCGAAGATAGAGCTTTAAATGAACTTATTGTTTCTTGTAGATTCATATGTATATCATTCATATACCAAGGAGTTAAGAAAACTTTTTTTACTCCTTTTTTTGTGACATCCACACTTGAATTAAACTATTTGAAATGATAGATGTAGGTATATTGCCAAACACCACAATTTCAAGTTTTCCTTAAGGACCCATATTTAGATGTAAAAGATATAAAGTTTCAATAACCAAATTGTGTTGGAAATAATACTGAGAGGGGGGGGTGAATCAGTATTATCAGAACTATAAAACTTTTTCAATGCTCAGAAACATATACGCTACTTTCGTTAAGTGAACCAGCGTGTACACGCAACTGTGAATAAAGAAAACAGCGTATAACTAGAAATCTTATAATTCAGTCAGTTTATCTTCAGTTAAGTGCATGAGGACATTATTCACCATATTAAGAGTAAACAGATGCAGTAGAACAGATCACACAGAACCACACATATGAACACCAAGATATAAGGTGGAAACCCAATGTGGGTGAAAACCACCTGCTGCAAGTCGTCTCTATCTTTAATATGGAACTTCAGTTTACAATCCTTTTGTACTGGTGCAGCCTTATACCAGTACGCAGGCTACAACCTGCAGAAGGCTACAACCTTCTCTCGTTCTCCAAACTTTCTTGGAAGGGAGCTCCAACCCCCTTTGCTCTTGTACTAGCCAAGATACTAGTACGTAGGTGCTGGCCTACAATCTTCTTTCTTTCAGGTACCACCTTTCATACATTTTCAGACTGGATATTCCTGAAGCACAACGTTACAATCTGAAGACCACAATTCATTCAACTTTCACAACAAATCATTGAAGCACAAAACATCCAATACTAGCATCATCAATCACTGAACCACTGAAACCCTGTCAAACACCAGTTACCAGAACACAGAGCAGACTACAGAACTCTGCAATAACAGTCAGACCCAACTGTAACTCAAAAATCAAGCTCCAAAATATATACGCTACTTCAATGAGAGAAACCCGCGTATACACGCGCTTTTACCGAAGCCAACCTGCGTACAGATCTAAAAATAAATTCTATCAACTTGCAGCTGTACCAGACATCAGTTAGACCCAGAACATAACACTGCGTCAGTATGCAGATCTAGAAATACGCATAATCAACCATATCATAATAGTGCATTTCAAATCATTAGATCCCGATCTATCCTTTAGATCTAGTCTTTCATCAACCGAAGTGATCTCTCCTTAGCTTAGATCAAGCAACCCAGAACCTGCATACCAGATCTCTTTCTTCTTCAGATGTTCAAGCCTTTTCTTGATGATTTGCCTAATGATCTTCTCCTCCTTATATAGCCTTAGGCCTAGCTCAATACCAAGAGCCAAAACCATAGAAATCCAAAACCATCAACTTCAAAACTAGAGATCTACACGTCTGTCGAGGTACTTTGGTCCAAAGACATGGGCACAAGTACCGAGGACTAACTACCATGGACCAAAAGGAAACTTCCGAAATATACGCCCTTTTCTGTTCATGCATCTGCGTGTATACGCGCCTTCGTATATAGCTCTCCTGCGTATACGCGACTTAGCATGCATATCACCAGCGTGTATACGCAACTTGGACTTGATTAACCGGCGTATATTAGATTTCTCTTTATTCTGTAGTCTGAACAGAGATCTGTCATCAAAGAGAGTTGCCATCAAGGACAACACCTGTATCAAAGCACCACACCTGTGCCAAAATGCCAACAATCTCCCCCTTTGGACTTGATGGCAACCTCAAGATCCTTAGAATCATTCTCCCCCTTTGTCATCAAGGGCAAAGGGCTATGCTCCCCCTGAGTACATGCTGATACCTCTGCTTGGCTGTGCTGAATCATGCTCCCCCTGACTGTAGGCCAGATCTGTAAAAGATGTTCTTCAACAAGAACCAAGACTTCTACACCATAAGGAACCTTCCTATCACCAAAAGACTCAATACATACATCCATACTCCCTACCAAGAGGGGACACATCAGAAACAACCAATTATATTACATCAATCATCCCAGGCATAGTGGGGAAACCAACATAGGCCGTTACATGACCTTGACATCATAAAAGAGATATCACAAAAGAGATACATGACATAGAGACAACAGGTCTAGACCAAGACTTATGAAAGTCACCAGCAGCATCTGATAAACATCTTTTAGATCAGCAACCAGGATTTCTTTCTAAGCTCCTTCTCCTGAAACCAATAACCAAAGCATCTAAATGCCAACAATGCTTTATGAGACTTTTAAGCTGCTCCCCCTGAACCTGTGCCTGCTGCACCTTCTGAAATTGTGTCTGAAGGATTCTGACATACCCATCTCAGACCTTTTCAAACCAGAGTTTGCCCTTGCTGCTCAGAACTCCATATACGCGATTTATCCTGTACAAAACAGCGTATGCACGCGGATATAATCTCTGCAACAAGCGTACACCATACACGCGACTTTCCCCGCATAAATCGGCGTGTATACGCGTATATACCTTACGTAACTTGCGTATACCAACTTTTCTGTAGAACAGACAAGCTTCAACAGCAGGATGAAGCATCAACTACTCCCAGCTTTTGTCTGAGATATTCAAAAGTTTCCCTGGGCAGTGGTTTTGTGAGAATATCAGCAACTTGTTCCTTAGAAGGAACATACTCCAACTTGACCTTCTGCTCAAGCACTTGTTCCCGGAGAAAATGGTACTTGATTGGTATGTGCTTGGTCTTTGAGTGCATGACTGGATTCTTTGAAATGCTGATTGCACTAGTATTATCACATAAGATAGAAACTGGTGGAGTGCAAGTAATTTGAAAGTCCTGCAAGGTCTGCATCATCCAAAGAAGTTGTGTGCAACAAGATGCCGCAGCCACATATTCTGCTTCAGCTGTAGATAAGGCAATCGAACTCTGTTTCTTGCTGAACCAAGATACTAATCTGGAACCCATGAAGAAAGCACCACCACTTGTGCTTTTCCTATCATCCACACTTCCAGCCCAATCTGCATCTGTGTAAGCATGAAGAGTGAGATCTGTATTTCTAGGATACCATAAGCCATAGTTTTGGGTCCCTTGAAGATACTTGAAGATTCTTTTGACTGCCTGAAGATGAGTTTCCTTTGGGTTGGCTTGAAATCTTCCAACAATTCCTACTGCATGTGTAATATCTGGTCGGGTACCTGTCAAATAGAGCAAACTCCCAATCATGGATCTATAAGTGGGTTGGTGAACTGCTGCTGATTCATGATTTGCACTGAGGCTGCATCCTGTAACCATGGGTGTACATACTGGCTTTGACTCTTCCATGCCATACTTCTTCAAGATCTGCTTGAGGTATTTGGTTTGAGACAAGAAGATACCTCCTTCATTTTGTTGAATTTGCAATCCAAGAAAATATGTCAATTCTCCAAGTAGTGACATTTCGAATTCTTTCTGCATAACCGAGGCAAAGTTTTGACTCATAGTCTCTTCATTGCTGCCAAAGATAATATCATCTACATAAACAACAAGAATTAGCAATTTGTTATTTTCAACTTTTATATAGAGATTGCTATCTGCTGATCCTTTTGAAAAGCCTTGTTGGTGAAGATATTTGTCCAACCGATAGTACCAAGCCCTTGGAGCTTGTTTGAGTCCATAGAGAGCCTTTTTTAATCTGCATACAAGGTTTGGATCATTCCCAAGAATGAAACCATCTGGCTGCTCAATATATACTTCTTCTTCTAAGTCTCCATTCAGAAAGGTTGATTTCACATCCATTTGAAATACCTTGAAGTTTTGAAAGCTTGAGAGAGCAAGGAACATTCGGATAGCCTCAAGTCTTGCCACAGGAGCAAAGGTCTCTTCAAAATCTATTCCTTCTTGCTGTGCATACCCTTTACAAACGAGTCTGGCCTTGTTCCTAATTACTTCTCCATTTTCATTCAATTTATTCTTGAAGACCCATTTTGTTCCTATTACATTTTTATCTTTTGGTCTAGGAACTAATTCCCAAGTGTTGTTCTTTTCGATCTGCTCAAGTTCTTCATCCATTGCTTTGACCCAACATTCATCCTTGCATGCCTCTTTCACATTTTGTGGTTCAGTGGAGGAGAGTAATGCCAAATAGCTTGAAGCTTCTGCAAGTGTCCTTCTTGTTTGTACTCCTGCTTCTTTCTGCCCCACAATCTGAGATTCCGGATGATTCTTTTGAACATATCTGGATGGAGTCTTCTCTTCTATTCTTGTCTGCTCCTCTGGTTCTTCTTGAGGTTCTTCTTCTTCATCATTCCGTCTTTGAGGGTAACCTTCATCTTCTTCAATGTCTTCATGGTGAACTTGCCTAGGAATATATCCCTTCTCATCAACCACTACATCAATGCTGTCAACAATTTTGCCAAGTCTTTTATTGTAGCACTTGTATGCTTTGCTATGTGGAGAATAACCAAGAAGAATGCCCTCATCTGCTCTTGGTTCAAGTTTGCCAAGTTGCTCATCAGTATTTTTAATATAACATTTGCTCCCAAAGATTTTGAAGTGCTTCACCGAAGGAGTCTCACCACTCCAGAGCTCATGAGGTGTTTGAGTGCTGTTTACTCGGACATTTGTTTTGTTAAGAATAATAACCGCAGCATGTGCAGCTTCACCCCAGAAGGTTGCGGGAGTACCTGATTCATCAAGCATAGCACGAGCCATTTGTTGGATTGTTCTGTTCATTCTTTCCGCAACCCCATTTTGCTGAGGAGTTCTAGCTGTAGAGAATTCTCTTCTTATCCCATGTTCTTCACAGAAATCGAAAAATTCGTTTGAGGTAAATTCCCCACCTCTGTCAGATCTGAGGCACTTAATTTTGTGTCCTGATTCATTTTCAACCAAGGCTTTGAAGGTTTTGAATTTTTCGAATGCTTCATCTTTGTGCTTCATGAGCCCTAACCAAACAAATCTGGAGAAATCATCAATGAATAATATCAGATATTCTTCTCCTCGAGGTGTCCTCTTCCTAAATGGACCACATACATCTGTATGGACTAGCTCAAGAGGCATGCTAGTTGATCCTTCCTTCTCTGGAAAGTTAGTTCTGGTTTGCTTTCCAAATTGACAAGATTTGCATATGGTATTGTCTGGAATTTTGATATCTGGAAGACCACGAACTGCCTGATATTTGCATGCTTTCCTTATTTGTGAAAAGCTTAGATGCCCCAACCTCCGATGCCATAGCCAATGTTCATCATTCTTGCTTAAGTAGCATTGTTGTCTTTCCTCAAAGATATATAGATTATTTGGAGTCCTTCTTCCTTTGATCACTGTTTTACTTGTATCAAGATCGCGAACACAACATCCATTTGATCTAAATATTACCTCAGTTCCTTGATCGCACATCTGACTGACACTGAGAAGATTATGCTTCAATCCATCAACATATAAAACATTTCCTGCTTTGACCTCCTCTTTCAACGGAGCAACACCTTTTCCTTTTATGGCTGCAGAGATATCGTTCCCGAAAGAAACTTTCTTCCCCTTTTCTAATGCGGTATATGACTCAAGCTTTTCTTTGTCCCCTGTCATATGCTTCGAACATCCGCTATCAATGTACCATAGACTTTCTTGACCTTCTGCATAAAAGGCTATCCCACATCTTTCTGGTTGTGATTCTTTTATTCTCCATGTTCTAACATTTGAGGTTTGTTCCTTCTGAGTTGTCTTCCGGAATCTGCTCCTGCATTCAGAGTCTTCATGACCAAAGTTATTACAAATAGAGCATTCAACTTCATTTTCAAGAACCGAAAAATTGTTATAAGTCCTTTTCATGGTTCCAGTCATTCTCCCTTGCTTTTGAGCTTCTCTAGTCATGATTGTTTTGTAGGCAACACATTGAGCTGCTTTGTGACCGAAGTTATGGCAAGAAAAGCATTGGCCATTAAAGAAACTTCTGCGATAATCAGATCTATCATCCAACCGATTGTAGCTTCTATTCATTCTTGGAGCAAATTGGGAAGATTTTACCTGTGGCTGATTGTAGCTTCTGTTTGTCCCTGAATTTCTTGATGGTCTTTATTTGTTCTTGAGATAAACTGTCCCTGATTCACTTGATGACTTTTATTTGGCCTTTGCTCGCTTCTCCTTGCTGCATCAAGATAACTTTTAGAGGTAGAGGCTTGAGATGTTTCTCCATTATATCCAAGACCTGTCTTGATCAGAGGAGATCGCTGCACATTGATAATCTCATCCAAGGTTTCAGATCCTTTGACAAACTTAAGATTAATAGCTTTTGTTTTCTCAATTTCTTTTCTGAGACCAACAATTTCACCTTCTAGTTTTTCAAGATGTTTTTCTTTTTCATCAATTTGAAATTGTAGAGTATCAATGATCACACTCTTTTCTTCTATACATCTCTTGAGTCTAGTAATTTCATCATAGAGGTTATTCACATCTACAGCATCCTCATAATCATCATCTTCAAATGCCATTAACAACTTATATTTATTACCTTATTCATCTTCATCACTGTTTGATAAACCATCACTATCTTCATGGGTGTAGTAGCTTTTCTTATTTGCACTTAGTTTCTTGTTCCATCTAGCAAGTTCCTTTCCTTTATCCTTATAAGGACATTTTGCAGCATAATGACCTACTCTTCCACAAGCAAAGCATTTGAAAGGTAGCTTACCTCTGAACCTTCCAGAACCCCTTTGAAGATTTCTGACAAAATTTGATTCTTCTTCCTCTTCTTCTGGAACATGGCTTGCTTCATAGTAATCTTCTTTGCCTGATGCCTTAAAAGCAGCTTCCCTTCTGTCTGATGGACCTCCCTTTCTCATTTCATAAGCAGTTAGAATTCCATGTAGCTGAGACATAGTGAGAACACGAAGATTTTCCTTTTCTTCTATTGCAGATACTTTAGATTCAAACTTGGGGGATAATGATCTTAGAATCTTTTGAACTACTATAGCCTCTTTTATTTCTTCACCCAAATTTTTCATACAATTAACAATCTCATCTACCCGAAGAAAATAATTAGCAACACTTTCATCATTATACATCTTGAGAGTCTCATATTGAATCCTGAGAGTTTGAAGTTTAGCTTGTTTTACCTGTTCATCTCCTTCATAGCTCGTGATCATTTTGTCCCATATCTCTTTTGCTGATTTGAAGTGCATTACCTTCATGAATTCTGTTTGGGATATACTTCCTAATAGAGTACTGACTGCTTTTGCATTTGTTTCATACTTCTTTTTCTCAGCTGGATCTGTAGGAGTAGCTGAAGGAAAAGCATAGCCTGTTTCTACAATGTCCCAAACTTCTGTACCAAGAGATTGAAGATATGCAGTAACTCTTACCTTCCAATAATTGAAGTTTGTCCCATCAAAAATCGGTGGCCTGATTGATGCTTCTCTCTCGTAGTTGCTCATGGTGAACGATCTACCTTCAAGCGATCAAGCTTCTCTGAAGGACCTGCTCTGATACCAATTGTTGGAAATAATACTGAGAGGGGGGGGTGAATCAGTATTATCAGAACTATAAAACTTTTTCAATGCTCAGAAACATATACGCTACTTTCGTTAAGTGAACCAGCGTGTACACGCAACTGTGAATAAAGAAAACAACGTATAACTAGAAATCTTATAATTCAGTCAGTTTATCTTCAGTTAAGTGCATGAGGACATTATTCACCATATTAAGAGTAAACAGATGCAGTAGAACAGATCACACAGAACCACACATATGAACACCAAGATATAAGGTGGAAACCCAATGTGGGTGAAAACCACCTGCTGCAAGTCGTCTCTATCTTTAATATGAAACTTCAGTTTACAATCCTTTTGTACTGGTGCAGCCTTATACCAGTACGCAGGCTACAACCTGCAGAAGGCTACAACCTTCTCTCGTTCTCCAAACTTTCTTGGAAGGGAGCTCCAACCCCCTTTGCTCTTGTACTAGCCAAGATACTAGTACGTAGGTGCTGGCCTACAATCTTCTTTCTTTCAGGTACCACCTTTCATACATTTTCAGACTGGATATTCCTGAAGCACAACGTTACAATCTGAAGACCACAATTCATTCAACTTTCACAACAAATCATTGAAGCACAAAACATCCAATACTAGCATCATCAATCACTGAACCACTGAAACCCTGTCAAACACCAGTTACCAGAACACAGAGCAGACTACAGAACTCTGCAATAACAGTCAGACCCAACTGTAACTCAAAAATCAAGCTCCAAAATATATACGCTACTTCAATGAGAGAAACCCGCGTATACACGCGCTTTTACCGAAGCCAACCTGCGTACAGATCTAAAAATAAATTCTATCAACTTGCAGCTGTACCAGACATCAGTTAGACCCAGAACATAACATTGCGTCAGTATGCAGATCTAGAAATACGCATAATCAACCATATCATAATAGTGCATTTCAAATCATTAGATCCCGATCTATCCTTTAGATCTAGTCTTTCATCAACCGAAGTGATCTCTCCTTAGCTTAGATCAAGCAACCCAGAACCTGCATACCAGATCTCTTTCTTCTTCAGATGTTCAAGCCTTTTCTTGATGATTTGCCTAATGATCTTCTCCTCCTTATATAGCCTTAGGCCTAGCTCAATACCAAGAGCCAAAACCATAGAAATCCAAAACCATCAACTTCAAAACTAGAGATCTACACGTCTGTCGAGGTACTTTGGTCCAAAGACATGGGCACAAGTACCGAGGACTAACTACCATGGACCAAAAGGAAACTTCCCGAAATATACGCCCTTTTCTGTTCATGCATCTGCGTGTATACGCGCCTTCGTATATAGCTCTCCTGCGTATACGCGACTTAGCATGCATATCACCAGCGTGTATACGCAACTTGGACTTGATTAACCGGCGTATATTAGATTTCTCTTTATTCTGTAGTCTGAACAGAGATCTGTCATCAAAGAGAGTTGCCATCAAGGACAACACCTGTATCAAAGCGCCACACCTGTGCCAAAATGCCAACAAATTGTGCTTTGCATCATGGCAATTTCGTGCACATGAAACAAATATTAATAATGTAGGTACCTTGCAAAGAACCTTGGTTTGGTGTTTTTGTTAAAGATTTACATCCACAAGTAAAACATATTGAGTTCCAATCTTCAAGCAATGCAATCAAGCAATGTTGTTGCATTGCAACATCCTCAAGCACATGATTAAAAGATTAATGGAATGAATCCTTGTTAAACACCTTTATCCGATGTTTTGCTTAAGGATCCATATTAATATGTAAAAGATTTTTAGTTCCTACCTCCAAATGTTGTTGCTGCATTGCAACAACTCCATGCACATGAATAATGATTAATAGTGTGGGTACCTTGCTAAACTCCCCAATTTGATGTTTTACTTAAGGACTAATATCCACAAGAAAAAAACTTGAGTTTTTATCCCAAATCATGTGTGAACTCCAAGCACATAAACAAAAAATTAATTAAAAACACTTTACCTATAAACACCAATCAATTATCCATATCCACTTGTAAAAAGTATTTTCCAACCTCCCAACAATATTTATTAACAACAACAACTCAATACACACAAATAAAAAATCTATTATATGAATGCCTTGTAAAACACTCAAGCTTAATTAATGTTTTGGTCAAAGATAGATATCCACATATAAATGCTCTTAAATTTGAGCTTTCTAATAATGAATACCTTGTCAAACACCCAAAGTTTGATCTTTTGACCATGCACTCATATACACTTAAAATATCTAAAATTTCATCCCAAACAATATCAAGTGCATTGCAACAATTTTATATAAAATGAGAATTAACACGTGGATATTTGGACAAAGAGTCCAGGTTCACAGCTGAAATGTTTGTAATATAAAATAATTAAAACACAACATTGAATCTATCCACAAAAGACCAAATTCAGCTTCAACGACGCGCCAAAAGAGAATACATTTAAAAATAACACAATATAGATATGATAACAACATGGAGAAAGCAAAAGCAGGAGCGCAGATTATGCTTATACAAGACAATAATAACTGAAGAGGGGATGGTTAGATTCCCAAGGAGAGAATTTAGGGTCTTTGGATACAAAAGACCTATGTGGAAGTGGAAGAATGCCCCTTATGCCTATATATGTCAACTCCCACTCTATTTTAGAAAATGTTGAAAGCCTGCAGAATGAGAAGCAGCAAAGCTTACCCATTATATAAAAACCGCCCAATTCAAAGTTGGGCCCTTCCCTACTTTATCCTTTGTGGAAAAAGGAATACAAAGCCCTTTGATGTGATTTGTGCTATCGTGGTGGCATACATTGGTCGTACTGAGTGTCGGCTCTTATCATTCAAACCCCTTTTCTCGTTTTTCATTTTCAAATGTCTATGGGGTCACTCTCACCATTGCCAAGCACCCAAGAAGCGGAGGAGGAAGAGGAGGACCAGCGGAAGGATCAGGCCAAATGTTAAAAGCAGGCAGGAGCTTCAGACCCACAAACCCATTTGGTATTTTATTGAATTTTCAATGCTTTTTGACATCACCATTGATAGCTGGATCCATGTGTGAAGCTTTAGCAGTTCAGTATTCTTATATCAGAACACCCATTTTCAACTCTATGATTGGAATTTATTTTCATAGCAGACCCAGGTATGGATTAGAATAATCAATCTCAAACACAATGAATCAGAACACGAGCTTTCGCAGGCCTCTATGCGAGACTGCGTTCACAACTTAAAATAGTGATTGATCAGGGAGCTTCAGCTCAGTTTTGCGAGACAACCAATATTGTATTGATCGCCCTTTTCTGGCTGATTACTTTTATTCATATTCTAAACCATTTAAACTTCTGCGGCTGCTTTTTTCTGTGGGTTGTGTCTGCCTTTTTTTATGGGTTAGAGGGCCATCTACTTCTCCCATCCACATAGTACATCCCCCCAGTTCTGCATTTTTTCTGTAACATTAATGGTTAACAGGAGGGCACATGGTGAGGGTCCGAATATCTCTGCCTACAGAACCATTGTCATTAGGGCCAATAATTCGACTTCATCCAAAAGTTTCCCATCATATCTGTACCTCTTGATTGGGGATAGAGTGAGTAGTTTTATGATGGTCTCGATTCAGTGTATGAAGCAACTTGATTATTGAGTACTGTCTAATATCTATGTTTGTTACAGACTTGCAACACGTAGTTGGATGGCTTCCAGAGCAGTTCGGCTTAGATGGCCAGGGACTTGGGGTGTACCAAGACTAGTGCGAGGTTTAAGAGTCAAAGTGCTTGGAGACATTTGTTAAGTGTGCATATGTATCTGTGATAGAAACCAATGGTTATAGATAGCTGAATTGCGCCTCAATACATTGGCGAGTTAAGGCTGGTTTCTCGATCCACTGGCAAGTTATATCTAGGTTACCCTTTTTTTAACCTCTTGATGACAGGGCAATATCATAGCAATAGAGCTTATGCCTAGTATTGGTCGGTATAGTTCTCATCTAATTATCAGAGCAAGCCTATTCTTGTCTGTTCCTATCAGTTCAAATTACCGCATCTGCGTTTGGCAAGCAAAACATAATTGAAAGTTCTGCTATTGAGGGAATTCGTTCATATTTGGAGCAAAAACTTTCAAACATGTATAACATTCGAATACAATAAGAGAAAAAAGTTCTGTATAGTCTCTTGAGCAACTGGAGAGGATCATGTCTTCAATTGGCAATGTAGCACCCACTTTTAAGATCTTTGTTCCTCATTAGTTTCTTTATCCTTTGAAACACAACATGAGCTATAAGAACGATAGAGCTTTTCTCCAGCAATTTGGTGAATTTATGGAATTCATTTGAGACAGGTAAATGTTAGCCAAAACTAAGAGCAATTTGATGAATTTATGGAATTCATTTGACATAGGTAAATGATAGTTAAAACCAATAACATCTCGTGTTCGAGAGACTTAATAGTTTTGGGCATAGGCTATATTGGACTTGTCAACAAGGGAAATTAAGGATGGCAAACAAGTAGAAGATTAATATTCTCTTGTTTAGAACTTGGGTTATGTGTTGAGTTGCTGTTGTTTCTGACCTGTTTTTATTGCACCACTTACATTCAAACTGTAAAGATTGTATTAAAAATGGAATTTTTGTATATGATATTTTCACAGGAGCATTGACTATTTCATCACTGTTGCATGGCATAGATATACAATATTTTGTATCAACCATGACAAATTCACTGGGAGCGATATATTTTTTGGATGGGGCCAAATAAAAACAGTGAAGGAGATTTATGAATAGCCAGTGTTATGATCACACGAGTCAAAGTACACCTCATGGATGCTTTTAGCTACGTAGACTGAAAATAGTACATCTAATCTGATGGCGAAATCAGAGACATCAGAAGGAAGTTTGAAATGCTTATCAGAGGGAGGTAGCTCAAAAATGTCATCAGGGGCAGAGATTTCTCAAGCAGCAGAAGAAGATAGCTCTGAAAAATCACCTTTTCAAAAAGCTTCTAGAGCAGACGGAGGTGTTTTGAATAAACAAATTAATGGAGCAGCTAATTTGGTGACATATAATACACCTTTCCTGGCAAAAGACTTACAGGCAGCAAGTGCAATTCATGAAGTTGAAGCAACTTCTATGAAACATTCATCAAGGGAAGCAGGCATTTCTCAGTCATTAAGAGCAGGTGCAGCAGGGAAATCTACCTTGAAAAAACCATTGAGGGTTGGTATTTCACGCGCACCTGAAGCTGGCACATCAGGAACAGTCACATTGAAACAAGCTTTACGAGGGTTGACCCTTGCTCAGGCTTCAGAATTAGCTTCTTTGAAACGTCATTCAAGACCACCAGGCAGTTCTCAGTTATCAGATGCAGGCGCTATAAAACAACTATACAGAGCTGTAGTCATTCCTGAGATATCAGAACCGAGCACTTCTAAAAACATATCCCGGGCATGGGGCACTTGCCAGGAGTTAGAAGGTGGCAGTCTAAAGCCATCACTGAGAGGTAGCAGTCATTTTGAAATGTCAGAAGCATGTCTGTTGAAGCTATCATCTGTATTTGGTACATCCCTAACTTCTGTAGCGAGTACATCAAAGACAAAAGGTGATAATTCTCAATCTGGGGAAGCTAGACCAGTGAGCTCATCAGAAGCTGGCACTAGCCAAAAGAATGAAGTGACACATGAACGTGGCAATGAAGATACAGGTGATGCTTCCTTGCCAGCCAGTGTTAGTCTTAGCTCTCAGAGCAGTGTCAACAACACTGATTTTGTCATTGAGGCAATTGGTAGTGAAAATTGTAATGGTGCTAAAATTAGCACGGGCAACAGCAGTGAGGGTAAATTTAGTGTAGTAAAGACTATGCAAGGTTTAAAAGCCAGTGACAGGGCCGATTATGTTGAAATTTCGAAGAGTAGTGCAAGCAGGGGTAGCAATAGCAGTGGGGTGAGTGATGAGAGCACTTGCAGTAGTTTAAGCAGCAGTGGCAACAGACCTCATATGTCAAATGATTCAAGGTGGGAAGCTATTCGTGCTGTTCGAAAGAGGGATGGATGTTTGGGGTTGAACCATTTCAGGTTGGTGAAGCGGTTAGGCTGTGGCGACATAGGCAGTGTGTACCTCACAGAATTGGATCGTACAAAGTGTTATTTTGCCATGAAGGTGATGGAAAATGGGCCTTCAGTGAGCCGGAAAAAGATGCTCAGAGCCCAGACTGAAAGAGAAATACTTCAGATGCTGGATCATCCATTTCTTCCCACATTATACACTCACTTTGAAACTGACAAGTTCTCATGTTTAGTTATGGAGTATTGCCCAGGAGGAGATCTCCACATACTCCGACAGCGGCAGCCAGGCAGAAACTTCTCAGAACAAGCAGCACGGTATGTGATTTCACTCTTGTGTAATTCAGCAAATTTCTTGTTTTATGTTTCTATTCTTATTGTGGCAGAGAATCATTATTACCGGACTTGACTCAGTGAAAAATGCGCTGAGACAAAAGAGTCATTTTTGATTTGACTCAGGGAAAACTCTTCCAAAACTTGTCAAGTACTAAAAGACAAAACCCAGGAATATATCAATTTTGGCTCTTTTCTGGGCTTATATGAGTTAACCAAGTGAGTTTTTGTGTGGGCTGTGGATCAAGCCTATTGAACCAAGTCAATGACCCATAAGTACTTGTGAGTCAGTGAACATGCTGATGAGTTGCAATGACCCATTTTACTGGCGGGTTGGGTCAAATCTGCAGCTAATGGGCTTGATCCAGGAGTCTTGTTAATATTATGCTGACAACTTCGGTCATCTAAGTTCAATTTTGTGACCAATCTAAGTTCAATTTTGTGACCAACATAGCTGAAATGGTTGCAGTATGGCCTCCTCAATTGGAGCTCCAAATTTTTTCAGAAAGATATTGTATTCCTTCAAGCGGCAAAACAACCAATTCTTGAATCCAGTGTAGCTTCTTCGACCAACCAACATTGGCCACTAGAATCCTATGGGAAGTCTGAACCTTTTTTTTACCAGAATGGATACTTTTTATATTCATGATCTGGGTTTACATGGCCAGAACCGCTTTTACAAAAATTCAGCAAAACTGGCAGCAGTTTGAGCATCTATCTCCAGGTCCCAATACATCCATATTACTAATTTCGTCCTTCTACGCGCCTTAACTACTATTACAAAACACTGATAATTCCCACAAACTCTAAAAAAAGACCTAAAATAAACAGAAAGCGACATAGCATAAGGCAAGCATTAATCCAGACTGGACTTCCCCGCTTCCTCGCATTTCTTCTTTTCCTGATCCCTCGGCCCTGCTCCTGAACCTCCTTCTCCTTCCCTAGCTTGCAACTGGGCGACGACCTCTTCCGGCAGCCCTGCAATGATTTCTTGTACCTCACTGAAGATGTTGTCACTTATCAGCTCTGAGTTGGAGGTCAGCAGATCAGTCTCCATTTTCACAATCCTTTTTTCCAACGATGCTTCCATGCTTTCAAACTTTGCATTGATGCGATCTGCGTTCGCAGCCCGGTCTTTCTCCAGAAGCTCTACTCGATGAGTGATAAGATCCAACCTACCCATAAGTAGCTTGAACAGAAACTCAGCGGCCCTTTTCCACTGGGCCAAGTCCTTCTCAGGAAGTTTCCCAGACTGCGGCTTCCTTGACTCCATCCCTATATCTTCCCAACCCACACTGCTATCACACCGGCGCTCTCCACTTACCACAGCGTATGGAACTGGAGGGGACTGCGTCCACTTATAAACACCCGTTTCTTCCTTCTCCTCATTCACCTCTGCTCGTGCCATGATCGCCTGAAGATCCTCGATCTGCAGGCCCATTAAATAAGCCTGTTGTCCGATGGATCTTCTGAACCACCCTTGCAGCCAATTCACCGATGATCGAGATGCTGGCCATCGTTTCACCATTAAATCGCCTGTGCAATATACAGTCCAAATTCCTTCCTGAAATGATGGGTTCGCTGCACTCTTCATGAACTTAAATGTTACCTTATACATGCAGGCTGGGGGGATGATCTTGGGATCCGCAGGAGCACCATGCATTGAAAACTTATACTCCTTGACCCAACTGTCCTGCCTACCTGCCACAGGATCACACATCATCCTGCCCTCAGCATGCTCGAGGGAAGCATTTATTTCTCTGTCTGACATTCTCTTAAGGAATTGGGATGTGGCCTATTGCCCTCCCACCTGTCTCACACTCCCCATCGCCCAAAGACACCCCATGATTCGCCAATTAACAACATTGAGATGGCACAGGATATGGAGCAATTCGTGTTTTTCAAATTTTTTCAATTGATGTTCTATTCTTGAAACAAGGGAAGATTTTGGATCCCTTTTTTGGCATTAATGGGAGAAAACATCCTTATATCTAATAGGGAATCTCTCACCACTTTGATTTTCTTTATCCCTAGAGAGAGAGCTAAATCCAATCCTTTCCACAACGCTAACAATTCTGCTTTATTGTTTGTTGCTACTCCTAAACCCCATGCATATTTTATTTCGACTTGTTCGTCGGGGCAACAAAAATAAGTCTGAACCTTTTTTTAAGCCAATAATACTTGAAATTTATTGTGCAACTATTCATCCTACTAAAATGGCAGTTCTGTTTTGGTTACAATCAGCCTTATTGTCATCCTTGCCTTTTGTTGCTAGTCACTTGGAAAAGCTATGGTGGGTAGCTATTTAAGTTTGTTTTGTGTCTATTTATGAATTTTTGGGGATTCTATTAGATCCTAATAGCTTTAAAATTGAGCAGGCTGATTTAAGCTCTGATCAATGTTGCTAACTTCTTATATGCAGTGACATACAGGAAAAGCTTGGATATATAAAAAGTTCCAATATTGGATAATAATTCATACAGTTATCTCCATATGATGATAAATATCCTTCTGCCAATATTTATTTAAAATTTTAAGTCTAGCTGAGAACCCATAAAGGATTCTTCATGCTGAATATCCATGGGGGAGTCCACATATCTATTCATGTATGACCCTTGGAAGGATCTCTGAAGCCCTATTCATTCTATTCACGAAATCTTGTGGGATTATTTAAATTGCCCATATTGAGCTGTCAAAGCTTCACAAAATTGTTTTGCTGAAGTTGTCAAAGAAACTCTCAGTAATTATTAATGTACAATATGTATAGTGTCTATAGCTCTCAGAAACTGGATTGCTGTTTTTTGGACCTTGCCGCTCTTGTTTGTTAACATACGATCACATTAGAATGACTGGATAAAATTAATTTCCTTGGGAAATTTATAATGTTAGGAAGGACATTTAGTGTTGCCCACTTTCAGAAAGAATCGTTGTTTCCTTCACAGGCTACTTCATACAGGCCTAGAAAACTATCTTTAGGTCCGAGATTTTGCACACAACAGATTGTTTTACATGGTGGTATTAATTTTTCTTAATATGAAAAACTACATACTTTTTAGTAAAATAGGTTGGCTATAGGCATGCTGATAAAAGTTCGGGACTATGTTACCACATCCTTATGCTGAATTCAAATGCCACCTTGTAGGATCCCTGAATCCTCACTTGCTCTCTTAGGATCCATTTCCAAAGAGGATCCCATGAAGGAGATGAATCTCATGATAGATCTTGTTATTCATGTTTGAAATTGAGTATACTCCACATAAAAGACTAAATGAAACATAAATGGAAAATTAAAATAACTATTGAAATTTGTTGAAATTCTGATGTTCTATGCTGTAACAATTACTTATTACAAAACTTCTTTTTGTTGCAATATCAGTTAAGCAATTGTAGACATAAACCAAATGCACAATAGAAGACAACCAATAACAAAATGAGACATAGAGAATTTAGGTCCAATGACCAGGGCAAAACCCACAAAGGGAAAATCCAACCAGATTCTTCTTCTATTAGATATCAATTCTACAGCAGGGATACAAAGTACAATGAGAGATCAAGAGACCCAAATCTGAACCAGCAACAACAAATGCAAACAATGAATCAACCTTCTTTTAACTGAATCAACATTGAAACACTAAATCAACCTTGGCTCACCAAGTCCTGCTCTTTTCTTCAAGTCTCTCTCTCACAATCTTCTTCAAGTCTCTCCAACTCTCTCTCTCTCAAGTTCGAGTTTCTCTTTCACAACGCACAAATAGTAAGGTGAGGTGACACACACACACACACACACACACACACACACATATAGGAGGTGCAATGAATTCAAGCCACAAAGGAGGTACAACTTGCATGCCATGAGGTAGGTGCAACACATGCCTTTTTGGGTAGAGTAACTTATGCCATTAAGGAGAGGTAACAAATGCCTTAGAGAATTGTAACTTATGCCATTAAGGAGAGGCAACACATGCGTTAGAGAATTGTAACTCATGCCATTAAGGAGTGTCATAATTTAGGAGAGAAATGTATGACTTAAATGAGGAGAGTGTAACATATGCATTAATGAGAGTGTAAGAGAACCTTTCATGACATGCCTTTAATGTGTGCGTAAGTGAGAGTGTAATATATCCATTAATAGAGAGAGAGAGAGTAACTTAGTGCTATGAGAGACATCAAGGAGAGAGTTGCGAAGTGATTGAGTGTCATGAAGGAAAGGGGACTTGAATTTCCTTTTGATAATATCATAGTATCATAAAGGATAACAATAATAATAATAACAACAACAATATTGATGATTAAGTTGAAATTGAACTATTAGGATTGATTGATGATAAGTTAAGTGATTTTCCATCAACTATACTTGGTTACCGATTGATGCAGGGTGATTTACTATTTTTGGAAAGTCATACTTGAGATGCTAGACGTGACTTTTTAATTTAGAAAGTCACTTTAGAATTGTCAGAAATGAGTTTTTATTTAAGGGAATTCATCCTTGAGCTGCCAATTTTCAACACTCCCTATTAGCCAGGGAGGAATTTATTTTTACAACAAAGATCTCTACGTTCTCTCCTCATCTTTGCTCTAGAACAATGATATCTCAATCTAATGAAGAAGAATTGTGATAGGGGAGATTCATCTATTACCCTATATCCACTGATCTTCCCACCTTGACACAGACTTGGGGGGGTTACCACTTGTGAACACATGACAAGGATCATGCACAACCAAGTCTCATCTCTGCTTGGGGGGATTACTACTTGTCAATACATGACAAGGATTGCGCACAACCAAGGTTCACTGCAAGAGTCTAGTTGTAGAACACCTGCATCCACAAACTTTGTCGACACATGACAATAACCAAGTCTCATCTTTGCTTGGGGGGATTACCACTTGTCAACACATGACAAGGATTGCACACAACCAAGCTTCACCACACCCATTGGCCAGATGGGTGGCAATCCCAACAAGCCTAGCTTGTGGGTAGGATGCATACTAGGGTATACTCTTGGCAAGCCCTAGACTTGATGGTAGGGGGGGTTACCACTTGTAAACACATGACAAGGGTTGCGCACAACTTACAATTAAGAGTTCCCTCAACCCTAGGAGCTTTCCTCGCTCCATTCCCAACCTGTGAGCTCAGACAAGAGGGAAGAGCATAGCTCAATGTTCTTGATCATCCATGACCGCTCCTTTTAGGAAGGGTCACATCCGTCACTCCAAGCTGCTCTCTGAATACCAACAACTTCCCTTTCGACAAAGGCTTGGTAAGTATGCCAATATCTGATCATCATTTGCAATATGATGGAGTCTAACTGCTCGTTTTTGCACCATATCCTAGATATAGTGATATCTAATCTCAATGTGCTTGGAGTTGTCACGGAACACGAGATTTTTTGCAAGTTGAATCCCACTCCTATTGTCACAGTATATTACTGTCGTATTTGGTACATGCTAAAACAAACTCTCCAAAGAGCTTCCTCAACCATATTGCCTCACAACTAGCCATGCTAGAAGCAATGTGCTCGGCTTCAACAGTGCTAAGGGTCACAGACTTTGTTTTCTGCTCATCCAATATATCATGGTAGATCCCAAACTGAAGCAACATCCATATGTGCTCTTTCTGTCAACAGAGTTACTAGCGCAATCATCATCAAAGTATCCATGTAGTCTCACATCTTCGACAATATATATCCATCCAAGATTAATGGTCACATGTAGGTATCTCAACACATGCTTTGCAACAATCCAATGTGCATGTGATGGTTTATTCATATATTGGCTCAGAGTATTGATCGCAAAACATATATTCGGGTGAGCGTTCACTAAGAACATCAGTGCCCTAAATAGTTGTCGATACTCATAAGGATTTGCCAAATTAGGTCTCGCAACTTCACATAATTTATTGAAATTCATTTCCGTTAGTGTATTCATGGACTTACATTCTGTCATACCAAATCTTTCCAGTAGCTTGACAACATATTTTCCTTGATAAAGGAAAATCTCACCAGGTCTCTGCCATACCAGTAGGCCCAGAAAGTAGTGCATCAAATGAAGATCTGGCATTTCAAACTCAGAAGCTAACTCCTCCTTACATTGAAGGATAAGAGGTTCTCCACTTGTCAAGAACAAGTTGTCAACATATAATACCAAAATCAAAGGCATACCTTGGACTGTTTTGAAGTAGAGATTTGGATCAACATTGCTTTTGGTAAAACCAAGCTTCATCAAGAAGCTATCAATGTGAGCATACCAAGCTCTTGGGGCTTGCTTCAATCCATAGAGAGATTTCTTCAATCTACACACGAGTTTTCTTGTCATGTTCTTCAAAGCCTTGTGGTTGCTCCACAAATACTTCTTCCTTGAGGAAGCCATGCAAAAAAACAGTTTTCACATCCATTTGGTGAAGTGTCCATCCCTGGCTAGCAGCTAGAGCCACAATAGATCAGATGGTAGTATATTGGGCAACAGGTGCAAAAATATCATCATAGTCTACTCCCTCTTTTTGAGAGAAACCTCTAGCCACAAATCTAGCTTTATATTTTTCAATACTTCCATCCACACCATGTTTAATTTTGTACAACCATTTAGAAGTCACAACAGACTTACCTTTGGGTCTTGGAACTACTTCCCATACATCATTATGTATGATGGACTCATATTCTTCGACCATTGCATCTTTCCATACTTGATCTTTTACTGCTTCTTCAAAAGTGCATGGTTCAGCCTATATAATGTTGCTCACGGCTACAACATATCCCTGGAACAAGCATGATTTATTGCTTTATCTAAAGGTTCCTCTAGGGGTATCATGTCTATCAACATCCTGTAAAGTGCCACGAAGCCATAATGGTCTCTTTCTAGCAAGAGGATCACATGGAGGAGGATCCAAGGGGTCCATGGGTTCATTGGCAAGATTAGGTTCAATCTTAGGATCTTTTTGTATATCTAAGACATTATCCTGTCTTTCAACATTAACATAAGGAGGAGTGTCTCCGGCGTTCCAATAGCTGCATCTTCATCAAATGTTATATACCTGCTAAACTCTATAGTTTTTTGACCAAACACGTATATTCTGTAAGCTTTAGAATTTTCACAATAACCAATGAACGTACCTTTCTTACCTGAGGCTTCTAGCTTGATCCTCTTTTCCTTTGGCACATGAAAGTAGACAGGGTAGCCAGAAATCCTTAAGTGCCCAACCTCGGGCTTTCCACGAGTGAAGACTTTTTCAGGAGTCATGTTGTTTAAAGCTCGGTATGGAGATCTATTTTGGACACAGACAACAGTGTTAGCAGCTTCTCCCCATAGAAATTTTGGTAGCTTTTGATCGTGCAACATAAATTTGACTGCTTCCATGATAGTTCTATTCTTTCTTTCGGCCACACCATTTTGTTTTGGGCTATATGGTATGGTGGTTTCTTTCCTGATTCTAGCTTCTTTGCAGAAGTCATTGAGATCATTTGAAGTGAACTCTCCTCCATTGTCAGATCTGAAGATTTTGATCTGTTTTTTCTTTTCTACCAGAGCCTTGAAGTCTTTGAACATGCCAAATGCTTGACCTTTGTTTTTCAAAAAGAAAATCCATGTCTTGCGAGAAAAATCGTCCACAAAGATTATATAATACAAGTAGCCACCAAGAGAAGTTACAAGCATAGGTCCACATAAATCAGAATGTATAAGGTGAAGTACCTGACTGGTTTTGCTTTTGCTTGAAGGGAATGGTCCCTTTACATGCTTTCCACTTGCACACCCTTGATAAACTCCATCATGATCCACTCTAATCTCAGGCAATCCAGAAACCATCTTTCTCACAAGAGGCAAAGCTTTATACGACAGATGAGTGAACCTTTGGTGCCACAATTCACATTGATAGTAGTAATCATGAATCAATGCACAAATTTGTTGAGAAATCTAGGGCAACTAGATTAGGAGTGATTTCTCTTTACTTTGATAACTGCTTGTGATGTTCTTTACTTCAGCTTGTAGTATTTGTACTTCTTCTTTTGATTATTATAGTGTTTTTATCATCAAACAACTACCAAAACATGAAGATCAATAGAACAAATGGACACAAGATGTAGGCTGCTAGCCAGGGCAAAAACCTCTCCTAGAGAGGAAAACCCACAAGAAATTTTTCTCTTCTTATAGAATCTTCAAATGATGAATTCCAAGGCCTTTTTAGACTCAAGACAGAGACCGTTCCAAGACCAAGTCAACCTTACTTTTTGATGGTCTTTCCTTCATAAAGTCAAACCAAGTCAAACCTTCTTCAATAGCTTCCAGCAACAAATTTTGGCCTTCCAGTAACTGCTGCAACTTTGACTTTCCAGTAATTGCTGCAATTTCGACCTCAAGTAAATGTTGCAACTTCGCATGTGTTAGTGATTAGGGTTGAGCTAGGCTTCCTTACTTCTTCGCTTGGCTTTCTTCTTCCTTTTAGACAAATAGACTATCAAACTTGCTTCTTTGCATCAAATTTTCGACCCTTCGTAGAGATCTGAAAATTTGTTCTTGCAGCGGTAATGAAACCCTAGGTTTCTTTGCACTTGTGAGAGGTAGAGAGAGCAAAAGATCAAAATTTCAGTTTTCTCCTGAGATCTTCTCTTTCTAGTCCTTTGCTTCTCTTTTCCTTTCCTTTTTCTTGCTTGCTTGATCGAACTTGTTGGATGCCACAAATGAGGTCAAGGATATATATATATATATATATATATATACACACTTTCAAGGAGGACGGATTGCCCTAAACATGGCTGACTTCTTCATTGCAGGTCGACTTGGTCTTGGAGGGGTACTTTGACACATTTAACTTAAAATTAATTTCTTTGACTTGTTACAAGATGCCCAATAAGGTCTATTACACATGACAATGACTCCTTTTGACTCTATACAAAGATGACAAAATCCTAGGAGCACACAATGGGTGCTTTGACCTTAAACTAAATTGAATTTGAGCATGAAACCCCATGGTTTATAAATGACAATAATATTTTTCTTTCTTTTTACATCAAATATATAAAATCAATACTACATAGAATATTATGAAGATCGAACCTAGTTACACATTTCAACACTCCCTCTTAACTAGGGAGTTATTCATAATACATTGATGGTACATGGACATTCTCATATTGAATAATTCTCATAAGAAGAGTTGGATTGGTAAGCCGTCTCATAAGCTATCTTTTTAGCTTATATCAATGCATCTCATCATATCAACTAACATTGTCATATAGCAAGGCCTTAACTAACAACTTCATATCTCCACTAGATTAGAGCATAACGCTGGGGAGATAATGATTTATAAACACCTTCATCATTGTCTCTCAAGGCACATATCCCATCCGGATGTTCACAAGGTATGTCCTTTTAGGACCATTCCCCTCTTGGATTTACAGATCCTCATGGAATCTTCTCTTCGACTACTCTTTCCTATTGGATGCCTTATCTCATCCTCAAAGAGTATCAGTTCCCGAGACTACTTCTATCCTCAAGAAGTATCGGTCTCAGATGCTTACCCAATCCTCCATTCTTTCTTCATGATGTGAAGACAAGAATGATGTGTCTATCTCTCCCTCTCAACTAGGGAGGATCTACTCATTCCTTTACATGAAAGGAATTTACCCAAGCTCCCTCTTAATGAGGGATTTGTTTCCAACAACTATCTATTCTTTCGTGGAGATTATGGTACTATTAGTTGCTTGTAGGGTTCCTCTCTCTGTATAATCATGTCATGAATAAACTTCAACTTCTACATCATGGAGCCATTTTCTTCCATAACTTCTTCGTAGGGCTTCGACCATCTTCTACATCACTTTCCCTTTTTCTTTTCAACAAAACATAGTTTTGAACCAAGTATGTCATCCTCTTCTTCCATAACTTCTTCGTAGGGCTTTGACCATCTTCTACATCACTTTCCCTTTTTCTTTTCAACGAAACATAGTGTTGAACCAAGTATGTCATCCTTCTTTTCATCGGAAAGTGACCTTCTTTGTCATCATCTGGCTTTCCTTCATACTGCTACCTCTTCCAAGTCATGTTCCTGTCATAATCATCCATCCAAATTTATGTATACTAGTTGTATGTGATTTTTTATTACCTTTTGCCGGTAGCCCTGCTTCGATCCAACTAGATGCTTTCTTTCAAAAATCAAAAGTGAACATCAAACTAGAATTACCTCTTTATGATGGCCTTTTGTCAAATTCTCTACTTTTGCAACATCGACATCCTTTTCTATACGAATCCATCTCCAAGGCTTCCCTTACCGAGGTTCTCCTTCGTCTTCATACTTATTAGGGTCTTCGTAATTTCTTCATGGAGATGTCATAACCATTCCTTCTTTACATTAGATGTTGATTATCCATATCTAAATAGCTATAGATGCATCTTACAAATTTTCTTTTCAACTTCTTCACATGCTGCTTCCACAGGTTTCTTATACATAACTCCTTTAAAGGAACAATTATTGCCCACTACCTCATATTCTTCATGAGGTCATATAATGTTGATTCTATCATTATGTAGAAGAATTTAAGGCATAGTGCATCAACCATAAGGGAGTCCTTTTCTGCAAACATGCTCATGAGATAGAGCATTCTAACCATTCTAATCTACAATCAAGTGATGAAATGACTTTATCTATCTATTAAAAATTACCAAATGCATACCTCTTCCTTCACGTGGCCATCTAGACTTCCTTTAGTAGCTTCCTTTCCCTTGCTTGAAGATGGAAAAATACTTCAACTAAATTATCACGCTGCACATTTCTGTCATCACACCTTCATCCTTCCAAACCGTGGATCACACACTAGGTGGAATGTAGACTATCTATGTAACACTTGTTTCTTTAAGTAGAGATGAATCTTTCCAACAAAGATTCTAATGGAGGATCTTGATGATCCTTTTCTTAAAATGCTTGTTTCTGATAATGATGAGGTGGATGAGTTCTAATCTTCCTTTCCTGCTAGATGACTGTTTCAAATTTGCAAACTTGCTATTTCTACTATCCTTTTATTCTTCTAATGGTGATGTTATCTCAAAACTGCTACAATGCATCCTACCATAACTATAATGCTTCCTATTATCACTGTTGTCTTGAAAATGAACTTAATGTATGAGAGACCTTTAATAGTAGAGGTCTTTCACTTCTTCCTTCTTTGTTTTCTTCTCTTCCAGTTCTTCTACTTCTTCGGTCACATGGGCTTCACTTCTTTCTTTCCTTTTCTTGTTGCCCTTCTTGAGTTTAGGACAATTCCTTTTGTAGTGCCCATATTCATTACATTCATAACATTGAATTTTAGACATGTCAACTTTCTTTTGAAATCTCTTTCATGGCTCAAACTTCCCAAACTTTCCTTTCTTCCTTGACATAGCTGCAAATGCTTGAGACTGCTCATTAGATTCAACGTCATCCTCTCCTTTTAATCTGGTTTCTTCAATTTTACATAATGCCCATAAGTCATTGAATTGTGTAGCTTCCTTCTTTGCATAGATGCTTGATACAAAGTTGCCCCATTCATTTGGTAGTGCGTTGAGTACACAAGTGGTCATCTCTGCATCTGAGATTGTTTCTACTAGCTCTTGTAGTTGATCTCTAATTTGAGATACCTTCATGAGATATGAAGCTACCCCTTCTTCCTTTGATACTTTCATTTTGTATAATTTGGTTCTTAAGGATATTATTTCCCCAATTGTACTTACAGAGTACAATTCTACTAATTTGTCATAGATCTCTTTTGATGACTTCAATTTTGCTATAAAGTGAATGAAAGAATCCTTGATAGATTCAATGAGGATTCTTTGAGCCCTTATTTGTCCTTTTATATATTTTGATAATGCCTGAGATTGTTCTTGAGGAGACTTTGTGATGGAGCCCTTGACATAATAAAAAACTTTATTTTTGTGAGAATCAAATCTATTCTCTTCTTCCATGCAAGGTAGTTTGATGTCCCAACAAGTTTATTGTTCTCCTTGTAGAAAGTAGTCATTTGATTTGTAGGTTGAGACATGAATATAAAGTACTTGACAAATGAAGATGCTTCCTTGATGATGATGTCTTCCACTAGAGTGTGAGCTTTAGAATGAGGGAGGGATGATCTTCCTTCTTCAAAATGACAATGCCTCTTCTTTAAGATGAGGAGAGATGTTCTTCTTCCTTCAAAAATGCTTGAGGTTTGCTCTTTTCTTCAATATGAGGGAGATCACTTTGATTCCTTTGATGATGATGAAGTGCTTTTTCTTGTTTCCTTTGGATGATGATGTAGAGTGTGGGAGGGTTCCCAAGATACTTCAAATGTGTAAAGTCCTTTCTTTGAGATGGAGGTAGGGTCCTTAAGGTCTTCTTTTCTTCTTCCAAGAGTTCTTCCTTCAAGATGATAGGGTCTTTGTGATGTGATGACTAGATCTTCTTGATGCTCTTCCTCTTATATTCGGCCCTTATGTATCCTTTTTCAATTGAGTGATCTTCAAGCTGCCTTTCCTTGTCACTTTAGCTTTGAAACCATGTTGAGAAATCTAGGGAAGCTAGATTAGGAGTGATTTTTCTTTACTTCAACTTGTAGTATTTATAATTAACTTCTTCTTATTTTGATTATTATAGTGTTCTTATCATCAAACAACTACCAAAACATGAAGATCAAGAGAACAATTGGACACAATATTTAGGCTGCTAGCCAGGGCAAAATTCTCTCCTAGAGAGGAAAACCCACAAGGAATTCTTCTCTTCTTATAGAATCTTCAAATTTCGAAATCCAAGACCTTTTTAGACTCAAGACAGAGACCCTTCCATGAGCAAGTCAACCTTTCTTCTTGATGATCTTTTCTTCATAAAGTTAAACTAAGTCAAACCTTCTTCAATAGCTTCCAACAACAAATTTCGGCCTTCCAGTACCTGCTGCAACTTCAACTTTCCAATAACTGCTGCAACTTCGACCTTCCAGTAAATGCTGTAACTTAGCACGTGTGAGTGATTAGGGTTGATCTAGGCTTCCTTACTTCTTCGCTTGGATCTCTTCTTCCTTTTAGACGCATAGACTATCAAACTTGCTTCTTTGCATAAGATTTTCAGCCCTTCCTGGAAATCTGAAATTTGGTCTTGTCTCTGCAAAAAAACCCCAACTTTCTTTACATGTGTGAGAGATAGAGAGAGAAAAAGATCAAAATTTCGGTTTTCTCCTTGAGATCTTCTCTTTCCAGTCCCTCACTTGTCTTTTCCCTTCCTTTTTCTTGCTTGCTTGATCGAACTTGTTAGATGCCACAAATGAGGTCGAGGATCACTTCTATATATATATATACACACTCAAGGAGGACAAATTGTGACTTTGAGCATGAAACCCCATGCTTTATAAATAACAATAATATTTTTCTTTCTTTTCACATAAAAAAATAAAATAAGTACTACATAGAATATTGAATATTATGAAGACCGAACCTAGTTACACATTTCAACAAGATTGGTCTTCCATTGATTTTATAAAGACCTTCAAATCTCGATCCCAAATTGAAGGCATCTTTCATGCTAGATCTCATTGGCCAAGTGAGAACTTTTCCATTTATGAAAGCAACTTTCATTCCTTTGTCTTCTAAGGTAGATATAGATATAAGATTCTTTTTCAAACTAGTTACATATAAAAATTCTTGAAGATATATAGTTTTACGTTAATCCAAATGAAAAGAAACAAAACTAGATCCCTTTATAGGATATGTAGAATTATCTCCAAGTATAATTTTCAGATTCGTCTCCCTCTCAACTAGATTTGAGAGAACTGCTTTATAACTAGTAAAGTTTCTTGAAGCATCACTATCAACCAACCATCACAAGAATTTGCAAGAGAGGAACTAGAAAGAGCAGAAACGAGAAAGTACTGTGATTGTGTTTCAGTTGCATTATTATCATACCTTGGGTTCCTTGAAATCTTGAAAGAACAATAAATTTCTTTACGAACAACAAGAGCTTCTCTTCTTCTTCTATAATTAGATTTGAAGTTGTTGCTACGATTGTTGTGGTTGGATCTTGGTGCACTTCTATTTTTTGGACAATCACGGGCATAGTGGCCATGCTTATGGAAATTGTAGCATTGGCCTTTTGATAAGTCTTTGTTCCATTTATAGGAATTGTTGGATCTGGAAGCAAACTTTTTTGAAAAGTGATGACCTCTTTTTCCTTTCTGCTTCTTGTCTTGGGAAACAAAGGCAGTAGGTTCTTCCTCTGGCAATAATTTTGGCCTCTTCTTGATTGCACTTTCCTAGGAGCTCATCAAAGGTGGGACACTTATCATTGTTGCTGATGGTAGTAATAAAAGTTTCCCAAGTTGGGGAAAGACCTCCAAGCGTAGTCAACACTAGCTCTTTATCAGATACAATTTCACCAACAATTGACAACTGATTATTGATTTTAGATATCCTCATGAAGTATGTTTGAATTATCTCTTCTCTGTGTTGAAATATGTAACTAGGTTCAGTCTTCATATGTAGTCTTGATTGTTGTATATTGTAAAAAGAAAAGAAAATTATTGTTATTATTTTTTATAAGCACGGGTTTCATGCTCAAGGTCAATTTATTTTAGGTCAAAGCACCCATTGAGTGCTTCTAGGTTTTGCCATAGAGTCAAGAAGTCAAAGAGTCATTGTCATATGTAAAAAACTCCATTGAGTGTCTTGTAACACGTCAAAAGAATTATTTGTGAGTCATAAAGTGTCAAATTACCCCTCCAAGACCAAGTCGGTTTGGCAGTGGATAAGTCGGCCTAATTAGGACAGTGCGTACTCTTGGAAGGGCTATAAATAAGACACCATTCGACCTCATTTGATCACTCACTCATTCACTCATCAAGGAAGCGAAGGACAAGAAGAAGAAGGCAAGCGAAGGACTAGAAGGAAGAAGGAAGACACATTTTATGGTTTTTACACTTTCTCTCTCACACGTGCGAAGGAAGGCTAGGGTTTTTGCAGCAACAAAGCCGAAATTTTCAAGATGCAAGGGAAGGGTTGAAATTAGTAAAAGAGAAGTCAATTTGGTCACCTACAAGCCTTAGAAGAGGAAGCAACTCAAGCGAAGGAAGGAGGAAGCCTTAGAAGCCCTAAATTCTCCCACACATGCAAAAATTACAGCTGTTGCGGGGGCCGGAAATTTCAGACCTTTAGTGAGGGCTAAAAATCTGAAGCTGGGGGGTCAAAGTTCAGCGATTTGGAAGAGATTTGACTTGGTTTAACCTAGTAAGAAGCAATGCATCCTCCAGAGGCTTTGACTTGGTCTTAGAAGGGTCTTTGTCTAGAGGTCTTGGAACTCGTCATTTGAAGGATCTATAATAAGAGAAGAGATTTTTGTGGGTTTTCCTCTCTAGGAGAGGTTTTGGCCTTGGCTAGCAGCCGACATTTTGTGTCCTTGTGTATTATTGATCTTCATGTTTTGGTCGCTGTTTGATGATAAAAACAACATAATAATAAGAGAAGAAGCTAAGAATCAAGAAAAGTAAAAGAACATCACAAGCAGTCATCAAGTCTAAGAGAAATCACATCAATTGTAGCCCTATTGATTTCTCAACATGGAATCAGAGCTAATGTTGACAAAGGGCATGATGAAGATCATTGCATCCTTGAAGAAGCAGTTCTCCATGATGACATCCTCTCTCAAGCAAGGCATCAAAGCAGTTTGGGATCTCTTATTATCTATCAAGAATTACATGACCAAGATCTCCTCTACAAAGAACAAAGGATTATTTCCAGCACTTATAGGTACTTTGGCATAGAAGGTTTGGACACCTTCGTTACAAAATCTTACCATCCTTAAACTCTATGGTAAATGGCAT
The DNA here is from genome assembly GCA_031772625.1 of Pinus tabuliformis. NCBI lineage: Eukaryota > Viridiplantae > Streptophyta > Pinopsida > Pinales > Pinaceae > Pinus > Pinus tabuliformis. The sequence continues at coordinate 1,148,944,549 of CM062820.1, read as the reverse complement.
CCTTGAGTTGAAGGAAGAGCATGAAGGAATTTCCAAGGGATGTGCATTAGGTAACAATGTAAATAAACCCTTTGGAAGCAATGCTTCAAGATCTAAAAAAATCTTGGATCTCATTCACTCTGATGTTTGTGGTCCTATGGCTACAAAATCTCTTGGAGTGTTGAAGAAAATGTAACTAGGTTCGGTCTTCATAATGACATGATCTTTGTAAATGATGTAATAAAGAGAATAAACTATTTTTGTATATCTTGCCTCATAGGTTTCATGAGCAAGAAAGTAATTAGGTCAAAGACTTCTTCTTGATGTCTTTAGGATTTTATTGTTATGTCAAAGAGTCATGTCATGTATGGAGAAGCTTTTTAAGAGCCTATGTAAAATTTATTGGTGTCAAATCAACCCTCCAAGACCAAGAAGAATCCTCCGAGAGCAAACTTACCAAAATTTGCAAGCAAAACAACAAAGCAATATTATGTCGGCTCCAAAATGAATATATTAAATAAATGGAAGTCATGTCGGCTTAGAAAAAGTCATGCCTGTTCACACTCTCACATCGGCTCAATATGGGAGCACTCACTACTATATATACCTGCTTAGGGTTAGCTCAAAAGACGAGATCTTTGCAATTCCTCTCTGAGATTTCATATAAGCATTGGGGTGTAGGTATATGCAAAGGAGGAGCAACAGACCTCGCATAAGGCATCTGCAATCAAGATGATAACCTCACACTCCTCTCTCTGAAACTTCGCATGAAGGAGCAGGTCCGAAATTAGGGCTTGACTGCACCTCGATTGGGTATTAGGTGCAGTCATGGCCAGAACCTCGAATACATCAATGAGGATACAAAGGAAGGCACAATCCTCGGATAAATAAGGCAGAAAAGATCTCGGATAGAGCATATAGGATTCAAAGAAGGACTAGGCTAGGTATACTCTCGGCATATACCTAATCCACATGATCACAGTCTCGGTAGCATAGTGAAATACATAGATTGTTACATATGACGAGGAGCAGTCTAGGCAGATAGATCTCGGTTGTATCCTTGTAGCGATGACAACAGTAACTCAGATGTACTCCCTCAGCAAGAATGTCATGATGAAAGAAGTCTTAGCATACCTGTGATATGCAGTCTTAATGTTTGGATCTACATCATAGTTGATCTCAAAATGATACAGTTGCAATAAATAATAATGATCATCATAAGGATCGGTCTCTGCAATGTGTCAAGTATCATGATTTCACTGTGATCTCAGTCTACAAGGAAGAGCAGTCAAGGTGTAGCATTGATACTCTCAATAACCTTACAACAGTAATGAAGTTCTTGAAGATACAATAATGATGATCTCAGTAAGGATCTGAGAGCTCAAGATGCAATCCCAGTAATGCAGATGATGATCTTAGTAGTGTTCGAGAAAGAGGACTGAGGTCTTGGTCTTGGAGAGGCAAATAGTGTCAAGGGTCGTGGTCTTGGTATTTGTCAATGGAATCTCTATAAGAAGAATTTTGCGTGGGTTTTCCTCTCCAAGAGGGAGAGGTTTTGGCCCTGGCAGAAAACCAAATAATTGTGTTCTTGTCTCTTTTGTTTTGATAGCAGTTTGATGAAGGAATCACACATGCTAATAATGAATGGAACATTAAGCTAAGCTAAATAGTATAAATGCTTCACAAATTGTTATCATGTTAAAGAAGAATCACCTTAATATGACAACCCTAGATTCTTCAACATGGTATTGGAGGCCAGGTTGGTTCAGCAGTTAAGGAAAGTTGCAGAAAAGAGACATTCAGAGGTCAAGGCATCAATCTAGCTGAAGGATCTACAATCAAAGAACGAGACCTAGATTCAAGAAGCAGTCTACAACAATGGGTTTGAAGGACAACAATCAAAAGATGAAACATTCATGGCAATGACTTTGGTGACTCCCACAATTTTGATCTATGTCACAATGATCTCAATCATTCCACAATGGCATTACTTCTATAGTCTTGACATCTCGAATTATCAAAATCTTGATGCTCAAGGGCATACATAATCAGATCGCCTACAACATACTAATGGGTCTCACAACACTTTAGTCATAAGTAATATGGACAGAATTCGATGTAGAATGAAGATGTTCGTTGACTCAACCATATCAACTCTATCTGATGAGTCTCTATACATCATGACAAGCAACCTCAAGTTGGTGTTGCAAGGATCGGATATTCAAGTCAATTATTTTTGAAGGCTTGAAGATAAGCTTCAGCAAGGATCCTATCCGGAGGTAGCATCAATGCATCTACCTCAATGATCAAGGTGAAGATCTCATCTTCACGTATCAAGTAATTATCTTTTATTTTATAATCAAGTTTTGTTTAATGACTTCATCATTGCAAGAAGATCTATGGGTTGGATAGGTCATCAAAAGGTCTTGCAGTAGGATTGACAAAAACCTTATGAAGAAGTGAAGTCAACACATCAAGGTCTCCTTTAAAGTTATAAGAACTCTTAAAGTTCTATGAAGTAAGAAAGGAGACACAAGAAGGGTACATGAAATACTAGAGGATATACTCCCTAAAATGAAGTACAAAAGGTGCCAAAGAATGAAGAAATATCTTTATGAGATCTCAATTGAGAGATCTGGGAAAATAATGAATAGACAACCATCATCAATAAGCAAAGTGACAAATGTCTATGAACAAGAAGGTCACCTCGATCAACAGTTTTTGTGGTCTCTATGTCATATAGAGAAATACAAGTTGATAGAACTCAAATAAGTGCAGATCAGTAAAGGAAGGTTAACAAGACAAAATAGTACTATGGGACTCATATCGCCGGAAGGATGGAGGTAGCTGAAGTGAGATTAGAGAAAGAGGGAATATTGGATCTCCATTATAAATGAGATGGTGTCCCTCTCAAAAAGATCCGATCAGAAGTCCCTGTAGATATGATCATGGTAAGAAGATGCATCGTGACATCATGAAAACAAGAGCTCATATGTATCATGGAGGATATAGCTCTTGGGAATCTCATCATACATTGATAGAAAGGAAGAAGTCATCCAGGTCCAAGGGAATGTTTGTCAGATGGGGATGTACTAAATTCTGAAGAGTATCTCAGCGTAGGATCCCCTAGTCTGGGAAGGCCACAAGAGTTTCATCAGGATTTCCAAATTGTGAAAATCATGAGATGAAGGACTAATGACATAATGAAGTTGATCAAGGGATTGAAGATCCGTTTAGTCAAGAAAGTTGCAAAAAGTAGCCTGAAGGAAAAATGAGGTATGTATACTTGTAATTGTATTTGTATTTGATATTGAGATGTCATGTTATATGGTTGCAGATAAAATGGATCAAACATGAAAGGATGCAGAAATACATAAGTCAAACTAGACGACATCAACATAATATGTCCTCATAATGTAGTATTAGGTCGCTGATGACAATTGAAGAACTCTGAAAGCTCCTGGGAATAAAATATATGAGGAGGGAAGAGATTGTGAAGTATGCAACCTTGATGAAGGGAATCAACATCCAAAAGATTAGGAAGACTTGACCAAGAGATCTCCAGGAAAAATGTGAAGACTCTGATAGAAGTCTGAAAGGTTGAGGATCCTTGACAACAGATATCATTGGGAGATGTGTCAACATGTATGCAAGATGATTGATACCTACAAGAAGATGTCACTGGAAGAAGGCCATCACCAAAACGTAATAGGTAATTTGTGTTTGGTGTCTGACCTCTTGGAAAAATCTGGGTATGTGTGCATGATCAAGGAAAGGAGAGTTGTGAAGGATGTTACAACTATGTACCTTGTGATCTAGAGTAGTCATTGTTGAAGGAAAGTGAAGACACATGAGCTTATGAAGGAAGCCCCAGATGTAAATCCAAGGAGGATACTTTCTGGGAAAGAAGGAATGACATGACGGAGGAAAGTGATGGATGGCTGAACCCTACATGTGAAGAAATTAATGACATCGAAGTCTTGAATCGTCAGTCAACTAGAAGACCCTATAAAGCACTGATGATAGAGTCCTTGGGTAAGAGGGAGCTCTGGGAAGTTCTTATGAGCAAAGGAACTCGAGCAAGCTTCTAAGTAAAAAGAAACTTGGAACTCGTCCTTGGTTAAGAGGGAGAGTTAGACATGACATTCTTGTCTTCAGTTTGGAAGAAAGAATGGAGGATTGTGTAATCATCTGGCATCCGACACTCTTTGAGGATGTGGTAGGGCATCCAAGACAAGAGTGGGCAAGAGGACCGATATTCTTGAGGGCTAGGAACCCAAGATGAGAATAGTCCTAGTAGGGCATACTCGGAGAACACTCGGGTGGGTATGACCCTAAGAGAGAATGATGATGTGTGTCTATCAGTGATTTGTCTCGCTAACATTGTGCTCTGATCTAAGTGAGAGATGGAGCTGTTAGTCGAGGCCTTGCTAAATGGAAACAATGTTGGTTGAAATGATGCTATAACAAATGGATTGCAAATCCGATTCTTCTTATGAGAATGATCAAGTACCAGTATGAATACCTCCCTAGTTAAGAGGGAGTGTTGAAGAAAATGTAACTAGGTTCATTCTTCATAATGACATGATCTTTGTAAATGATGTAATAAAGAGAATAAATTATTTTTGTATATATTGCCTCATGGGTTTCATGGGCAAGAAAGTAATTAGGTCATAGACTTCTTCTTGATGTCTTTAGGATTTTATTGTTATGTCAAAGAGTCATGTCATGTATGGAGAAGCTCTATAAGAGCCTATGTAAAATGTATTGGTGTCAAACCAACCCTCCAAGACCAAGAAGAATCCTCCAAGAGCAAGCTCACCAAAATCTGCAAGCAAAACAACAAGGGAATATTATGTCAGCTCCAAAATGAATATATTAAATAAATGGAAGTCATGTTGGCTTGGAAAAAGTCAGCACTGTTCACACTCTCACGTCGGCTCAATATGGGAGCACTCACTACTATATATATCCGCTTAGGGTCAGCTCAAAAGACGAGATCTTCGCAATTCCTCTCTGAGATTTCGTATAAGCATTAGGGTGCAGGTATATGCAATGAAGGAGCAACAAACCTCGCATAGGGCATCTGCAATCAAGATGATAAACTTGCATTCCTCTCTCTAAAACTTCCCATGAAGGAGCAGGTCCGAAATTAGGGCTTGACTGCACCTCGATTGGGTATTAGGTGCAACCATGGCCAGAACCTCGAATACATCATTGAGGATGCAAATGAAGGTACAAACCTCGGATAAATAAGGCAGAAAAGATCTCAGACAGAGCATATAAGATTCAAAGAAGGTCTGGGCTAGATATACTCTCGGCATAGACCTAATCCAAATGATCACAGTCTCGGTAGCATAGTGAAATAGATAGATTGTTACATATGACGAGGAGCAGTCTAGGCAGATAGATCTCGGTTGTATCCTTGTAGCAATGAACAACAGTAACTCAGATCTACTCCCTTAGCAAGAATGTCATGATGAAAGAAGTCTTAGCATACCTGTGATATGCAGTCTTAATGTTTGGATCTACATCAATAGTTGATCTCAAAATGATGCAAATGCAATAAATAATAATGATCATTATAAGGATCGGTCTCTGCAATGTGTCAAGGATCATGATTTCACTGTGATCTCAGTCTACACGGAAGAGCAGTTAAGGTGTAGCATTGATACTCTCAAAAACCTTACAACAGTAATGAAGTTCTTGAAGATACAATAATGATGATCTTAATAAGGATTTGAGAGCTCAAGATGCAATCCTAGTATTGCAGCAGTGGTGCAGACGATGATCTCAGCAGTGTTCGAGAAAGAGGATTGAGGTCTTGGTCTTGGAGAGGTAGAGAGTGTCAAGGGTCGTGGTCTTGGTATTTGTCAATGGAATCTCTATAAGAAGAATTTTGCATGGGTTTTCCTCTCCAAGAGGGAGAGGTTTTGGCCCCTAGGAGAAAGCCAAATAATTGTGTTTTTGTCTCTTTTGTTTTGATAACAGTTTGATGAAGGAATCACACATACTAATAATGAATGGAATATTAAGCTAAGATAAATAGTATAAATGCTTCAGAAATTGTTATCATGTTAACGAAGAATCACCTTAATATGACAACCCTAGATTCTTCAACATGGAGGTCATCTTTACTATGTGACTTTCATTGATGACCACTCAAGAGAGATTTGGATTTATTTACTTAAGTCCAAGGATGAAGTATTTGACAAATTTTAAGAATTCAAAGCAGAAGTGGAGAATCTTACAAAAAGGAAGATAAAAGTGCTAAAATCTGACAATGGAGGGGAATACACATCAAAACAACTCATAGCTTTCTGTAAGGAAGCTGGAATTAAGAGGGTGCTGATAGTTTGATTTTAGAACATAATGGAGTAGCAGAAGGGAAGAATCGTACAATTGAAGAATGCATTAGGGCAATGCTACATGATCAAGACTTACCTCAATTACCATGGGGTGAAGTTTCCAAAATAACAGGCTATATTCAAAATCGAAGTCCCCGTAAGATACTTGACAACATGACCCCTGAAGAAGCATTTATCGGAAGAAAACCTAGTGTATATCATCTTCAAATATTTGGTTGCCCTGTCTACATTCACATTCCAAAAGATAAAAGAAAGAAATTGGATCCTACAAGCATGAAGGGCATATTTGTTGGCTATAGTACCTCGTCAAAGGAATATAGGATCTACATCAAGGAAGGTCACCGAATTGAAGTAAGTAGAGATGTGATTTTTGATGAAAACATTGCCTACAAGAAGTCTAAAGATCTCTCGATTGATTCCGATGATGAAGAACTACCTATATTTGAAGAATGCCCAAAGGAAGAAGAAGACACTCTATATCTAATCATGAAGAATAAGGTCCCAGTGAACCTATGCAATAATTCGGTTGTAGCGGCTACAACCACCCTCCAAAATTTTGGCCTGCACCCAATTTCGGAGCCTCCCTTGAGAGTCTCGCTTGATGACTGCACCCACTCAGGTTCACTCCATGAGCATGCGTGAGTCTTTGCTTTTGCCTTGCTTTTTCATTTCACCAAGTCTTGCATGTTGATGTCAAAGTCATGCTTGTGACCATGTTCTGGTTATGCTCAAAGTCTTCGCTTCATGTGTACTTGTTGTGATCGCTATGAAAACATCTGTCGCACTCACACACGGAGTCACATTCACTGTCGCGCAAGTGTCGTCACGGTCGACCAACGATAAATCACAAGTGTCGCGCTTGTCACCTACATCGTCGGTCAGTCATGTTGTACATGTGTGTCTGGATGGTTTGAGTCGTCTCGTCGTTGAGTCATGCAAGTGTGTGTTGCAAGATCACATATGCATCTTTCACTTGTTCACACACTTAGTCATTTTTCTGAAGTTCTGATGATCGGACTCCCCTTTGACAGCCAGACCATCACCCTGCCCATCGACTCGATCAACTGTCACCCAGAACAGTGCAGGAGCACCGAGCAAGTCATTTCAAGCTGCGCTGCCCGCAAGCAAATCAATTAGTCTCCATGCTGGTCAACCAGAGAGCTTGACCTGACAGCCACCTAGGACTAACTCCCCTGAAAAATTGCGCAGAGGCTGCAAGCATTGACCGCTTTGCTGACAGAGAAAATTGGACAGACACCTAGTGCCTGTCCTTGTCTCTCTCAGAAAATTGCGCAATTTTTCCAGCCAGCCCTTCCGACAGTCGACCCGTTGCTCATCCAGAAAATTGCACTGTTTTCTTGAGCAGGCCTTCTGCTACCTAGCAGTCTGCTTAGCTCAGAAATTGCGCAGAGATGATCAGCAGGCCGACCTCCCAGCATCAGTGCAATTTCTCTCACCATCAGCAGACTGCCAGTTCCCTCCAGGAATTGCACAGTTTCTGCTGCTAAGCTCTTGGCAGCGGACTGCCAGTTCCTCTCCAGGAATTGCGCAGTTTTGGTTGCCAAGCTCCCGGCCAGTTCCTCCTGGAAATTGCGCAATTTCTGTCTGCCAAGCCTCCTTGTAGCCCGACTTGTTCCTCCAAAAAATTGTGCAGTTTTGCTGTCAAGCCCCACTGCCCGCTCGTTCCGGAAACTGCGCAGATTTTGCTTGCCCAACCTCCTTGTAGCGCGGACTGTTCCCTTCAAAAACTGCACAGTTTTGTCTTCCAATCAGGCCAGATCTCATGGACAGTCGCTGTCGATCTGGATTGCCCATCTCCATCACCTAGTGACTCTTGTGCAATTTTCATTAGCAGTGCCCAGAGCCTCCATCCCGCCTCGCAACCTTGTTGCCTCTCCTGGTCACCTGGATCCAAAATGGTGACTAGGAGGTTTTTGGATTTGATGTCGTCTCGTCATGAGCGATTGCAGGAATAGGTACACAAACAAACATGGCATGATGACGAACGGGATGAACGAAGGGGAGCACATGCAAAAGGACAGGTTCACCAACGGACGAACAAACAATGCATGCAAAGAGATGTGCTCGCGAATGGATTATCATGCGAAGATGTGTTCGCGGACGGACGAATGAACGAACATGCACCTTTCGCGAACAGACAAACTTGTCAAGCCTTGCAACATACAAGCAAGGAGCAACGTGCAAAAGTAACATCAAGCGAACCAACGACCATCGAAGACTCCACACACTTTGCCATGCAGAGGCGAAGCTGTGACACACCATGAGGACATCCATCACCCAACAACACTGCAGCTCGACATACACACCATCAGCAACATGAATGCACCAACATTGTCATGTCGAGTCATGTCTTCCACATCTCTACTATGGGCCATACTGTCTATCAATATATTGTAATGTGGAAGTCCAAGAGATCCACTTGTTGTACAAATAGTCATGTAAAGTCGAAAAGTCATGGAAGTCAAACAATCATGAGGGTAGTCGAACAGTCACAAGGGTTAGTTTCACCCTAGGCTATAAATACCCCCGCATTTGTACATGCAAAGGACTTTTTCACCTCAGCTTCTCCCACATAGCCAAGAGAGTTTGTAATCTTTTCTTTGAGGAGTGTGGCTCCAACCCCCCTCACACGGGGTTAGTGATGTATGGTGTAACGATGTGTCTTGGAACTTTCGCTTAATTCAGAAGCCTGCTAACAGGCCAACACGTTTTCACACATGTATTGTAACTGTTGTAAGACTAATCTTTAATACTTGTGATGCATGTTGCTTTAACCCGTGTTCTACATTTGAACTATTTCACTTGTTGTAATACATAATCTACTAATGAAAATGTGTTGTATATGCTGTTAACGTTGTGTCGTCCGTGTAGACTACTCTCTTGAACATCAGACAGACCTTTCATATAAAACTTGTTGTAAATAATCCGTGGAGTGTTATACATGTTATCTTCCCTTGTGTGTTGTGACTGTTGCATCCATGTGGACCGCTCCACCGGAAGCTGTGCACGTCCGGTTGTGTTGTGTGTTCCTAGCAACGTTGGGACTACTCCAAACCGACTTGGGACTCACTCTTCCCCTCCCCCTCGACAGTGAAAGATCCGTTGACACAAGTGACACTTACACTTACCAGGGACGCGAACCTCACTTCTCGAAGACAAAGCAGACCAATCTCCTGTGCAGACAAGCAAGAGTTGAGGCAAATCCTTAAATAATGGCAACCGGTCCATCATACTGGATGGGACTTCCACACCAAACGGTGTGAGGTCTAGTTGGGACTTCATATCGGGGTGATCCCCTGAATGTTGGCGGGTCCAACATCGTCAACAAAGTCATAAACCCTGAAACTTGTAAGAGACCCGCTTGTTAACATCAACTCTTCAAGAAGCAAAAGGACATGCTGCAGCTAAAGGAACATTCAGGGAAAGTAAAAAGCCTAAAAGATATTCAGGGTATGCAACCTATATAACAAAATTGATTGAAGCAAAACCATCCTCTTTTGAAGAAGCTATCAAACATCAAGAATGGAAAGATGCCATGAAAGAAGAATATCAGTCTATAATGAAAAATGGAGTTTGGGAAATCGTTCCTAGGCCGAATGACAAATCAGTTGTAACTTCCAAATGGCTCTACAAGATTAAGCATGCAACAGATGGAAGCATTGACAAGTACAAAGCAAGGTTTGTGGCTAGGGGTTTCTCTCAACAAGAAGGCATCGATTATGAAGAAACATTTGCACCTACAACTAGATACACAACTATAAGATTGTTGGTCTCCTTGGCAACAACTATGGGATGGAACATCCATCAAATGGATGTGAAGACAACTTTCCTGAATGGCACCATTGATGAAGAAGTATATATTGAACAACCCTTGGGATTTGAAGTACATAATAGAGAAACTCATGTTTGCAGGTTAAAGAAGGCACTTTATGGCCTCAAGCAAGCCCCAAGGGCTTGGTATGCTAGGATGGATACATATCTACAAAGAATGGGTTTTTCAAAGAGTTCTGTAGATCCAAATCTTTATATCAAAGTAGTGAAGGGTGAACCAATGATCATTCTTCTATATGTGGATGACCTTCTCATAACAGGTGTGGAAAGTCGTATACAAGAATGCAAGAAATAGTTGACAACAAAAATCGATATGAATGATTTAGGGTTTATGCACTATTACTTGGGGTTGGAAGTTTGGAAAAGACTTGGTGAAGTATATCTAGGTCAAGGAAAGTATGTAATTAAGATGCTACAAAGGTTTGGCATGATGGATAACAAACCGATGACAACCCCCATGGTCACAAATTTGAAGAAGTTGAGAAATTTAGAAGCAAGACTTGTGGATCCTACAAGTTATAGACAATTGGTTAGCTCTTTGATGTATCTTGTGAATACACGTCCAAATATCTGTTTTGCTGTGAATATTCTTAGTCAATTTTAGATGGAGCTTAGACATGACCACTGGATAGCAGCCAAGCATATATTGAGATATTTGCAAGGGACAATACATTATTTCTTCGAGTATGATGGAAAGAACAATATCCAACTTATGGGATATACTGATTCAGATTGGGGAGGCAGTGAGTTAGATGGAAGAAGCACTATTGGAGGATGTTTTAGCTTGGGATCCTCTATGATCTCATGGATGAGTAGAAAACAAGAATCAGTTGCATTAAGTAGTGCTAAAGCTGAATACATTGCAACATGTGAAGTTAGTAGAGAAGTTGTTTGGTTGAGGAAGCTGTTATCCGATTTGTTTGAAGGACCAATGGACCCTACAATTATACATTGTGATAACACCAATTGCATAAGGTTGTCTGAAGACCCCATATTCCATGGAAAGACAAAGCACATAAACAACAAGTATCATTACATACGAAAATTGGTGCAAGATGGGGTGGTGCAACTACAATATATCTCCACCAATGAGCAGGTAGCTGATATTTTGACAAAATCTCTTCCTAATAAAAATCTTGTGTATTTGAGAAACAAGCTTGGATTGGTTGGTTCTCCTCCCTAGTTGAGAGGGAGAGATAGACACATCATTCTTATCTTCACATTGTGAAGAAAGAATGGAGGATTTGATAAGCATATGATTTCCGATACTCTTTGAGGATGAGGTGGGACATCCGATAGGTAAGAGTAGTCGAAGAAGAAATTCCTTGAGGACGTGTTAATCCAAGACATTAATTGTCTTAAAAGGACGTACTTTGTGAACATCCAGATGCAGGATGTGCCTTGAGAGACAATGATGATAATGTCTATAAGTCATTGTCTCCCCAACATTGTGCTCTGATCTTGTGGAGAGATAGAGTTGTTAGTCAAGGCCTTGCTATATGACAATGCTGGTAGATATGATGAGATGCAATGATATAAGCTGAAAAGTTAGCTTATGAGATGGCTTACCAATCCAACTCTTCTTATGAGATCTCTTTAGTATGAGAATGTTCCTATACCATTATGAATACCTCCCTAGTTAAGAGGGAGTGTTGAAATATGTAACTAGGTTTGGTCTTCATATGTACTCTTGATTCTTGTATATTGTAAAAAGAAAAGAAAATTGTTATTATTATTTTTAATAAGCATGGGTTTCATGCTCAAGGTCAATTTATTTTACGTCAAAGCACCCATTGAGTGCATCTAGGTTTTGTCATAGAGTCAAGAAGTCAAAGAGTCATTGTCATATGTAAAAGACCCCATGGGGCATCTTTTAACATGTTAAAAGAATTATCTGTGACTCATAAGTATCAAATTACCCTTCCATGATCAAGTCGGCTTGGTAGTGGAGAAGTCAGCCTAATTAGGACAGTTCGTACTCCTAGAAGGGCTATAAATAAGAGACCATTCGACCTCATTTGATTACTCACTCATTCACTCTCAAGGAAGCGAGGACAAGAAGAAGAAGGCAAGCGAAGGACTAGAAGGAAGAAAGAAGACGAATTCTCTGGTTTTTACACTCTCACATGTGCGAAGGAAGGCTAAGGTTTCTGCAACATCAAAGCAAAAGTTTTCAAGTTGCAAGGGAAGGGTTGAAATTGGTAGAAGATAAGTCAATTTGGTCACCTACAAGCCTTAGAAGAGGAAGCCTTTGAAACCCTATTTTATCCCACACGTGCGAAAATAACAATTGTTGCAGGGGCCGAAAATTTCATACTTGTAGTGAGGGTTGAAAATCTGAAGCTGGGGGTCGAAGTTTTGCAATCGAAAGAGATTTGACTTGGTTTGACTTGGTAAGAAGCAACACATCCTCCAGAAGGTTTGACTTGGTCTTGGAAGGGTTTTGGTCTTGGTTTAGAGGTCTTGGAATTCGTCATTTGAAGAATCTATAAGAAGAGAAGAGATTTTTGTGGGTTTTCCTGTCTAGGAGAGTTTTTGGCCCTGACTAGCAGCGTACATCTTGTGTCCTTGTGTACTATTGATCTTCATGTTTTGGTAGCTCTTTGATGATAGGAACAACATAATAATAAGAGAAGACGAAGCTACTAATCAAGAAAAGTAAAAGAACATCATAGTTATCAAGTCTAAGAGAAATCACTTCAATTGTCGTTTATTGATTTCTCAACACTTTGTTCATCTTAATGTCCTTGAGTTGATTATTCAAAGCAAGGATTTCACTCAAGTTATTTACTTCATACATTCCAATAAGCTTGTCATACATTTCCTTGGATTTCTTCAACTTGGAAACATAGGTGATGAGATGGTCTCCAAGAGAATCAAAGATAATCTTCTTAGCCTTGACTTCTCCCTTTTTGTATTTTGCCTTGACAACAACATTTGAATTTTCTAGTGGTTCCGCTACTTTGCCTTCCACATATTCTAATACATCATGTTCTTCAAGAATAATATCCAATCTTGCCTTCCATGGACCAAATTCGAAGCATAATTCAACTTCTCTTCATTCTTGAAGTAAGAAGAAGAGATCTTGATCAACTCAAATAAATTTCAGTAGCAAGTAAGATCTCTTCAAAGGAGTGATAGCTCTTATCTTCTTGCGCTTGTCTTCACCAAAGCTCTGATACCATGCTGAAATTATGATGTTCTATGCTGTAACAATTACTTATTACAAAACTTCTTTCTGCTACAATATTAGTTAAGCAATTGTAGATAGAACATAAACCAAATGCACAATAGAAGACAACCAAGAACAAAATGAGATACAACAAATTTAGGTCCAATGACCAGGGCAAAACCCACAAGGGGAAAAACCCATCCAGATTCTCCTTCTATTAGATATCAATTGTTCAACAGAGATACAAAGTACAATGAAAGATCAAGAGAATGAATAAGTTCACTCAAATCTGAACAAGCATCAACATAAAGATCACTAGTAGTGACAACATATGCAAACACTGAATCAACCTTCCCTTCAACTGAATCAAAACTGAAACACTGAATCAACCTTGGCTCACGAAGTCTTGCTCTTACTCTTCAAGTCTCTCTCTCACATTCTTCTTCAAGTCTCTCCAACTCTCTCTCTAAAGTTAGAGTTTCTCTTTCACAACGCACAAGTAGTAAGGTGAGGTGATATGAGACACACACACATGTAGGAGGTGCAACGAATTCATGCCTTAAAGCAGGTACAATTCGCATGCCATGAGGTAGGTGCAACACATGCCTTTTTTGGTAGAGTAACTTATGCCATTAAGGAGAGGCAACACATGCCTTAGAGAATTGTAATTAATGCTATTTAGGAGTGTCATCATTTATGAGAGAAATGTATGACTTAAATTGGGAGAGTGTAACATATGCATTAATGAGAGTGTAAGATAATCTTTCCTGACATGCCTTTAATGAGTGCGTAAGAGAGAGTGTAGCATATCTATTAAGAGAGATAAAGAGTAACGTAGTGCTATGAGAGACATCAAGAAGAGAGGTGCGAAGTGATTGAGTGTCATGAAGGAAAGGGGTCTTGAATTTCCTTTTGATAATATCATAGTGTCATAAAGGATAATAATAATAATAATAATAATATTGATGATTAAGTCAAAATTGAACTATTAGGATTGATTGATGATAAGTTAAGTGATTTTCCATCAACTATGTTGGAAATAATACTGAGAGGGGGGGTGAATCAGTATTATCTAGCAATTTAATAAATCTTCCTTATTTGATCTTTGAATTATTTTTGCATGTCAGTACCATAAAATAATGAGCATGAACAAAGACAACAGATAGTCACACCAAAGAACACAAGATGTAAGGTGGAAACCCAATGTGGGTGAAAACCACCTGCTGCAATATGTCTCTATCTTCTTTCAAATTAGAAACTCCTTTTACAATGATTTTGTACTGGTGCAGTCCTTTACCAGTACGCAGGCTGCAACCTGCAGAGAGCTACAACTCTCTCTCGTTTTCCAGTCTTCTCCTGGAAGGGAGCTACAACCCCCTACTTCTTTTCATAAAGCATCAAATGATCATCAAGTACATAACAGTTACAGTCCACTACAGTTATCAGATCAGTAATAACAGAACTAACCCAGAACACCTTATCAATAGAGAAATTCAATCAACAGAACATCTTAAGACAGAGACGCAGTTTTCCCTTCTGTCGCCTGCGACCAGACGCCGTTAACCTTCTGCTCCCCTGCGTCCACATGCAGAGATCCTTCTGCTGCGCTGCGTGCCCACGCACTGTTCCTTCAACTGCACTGCGTCCTGTTGCTGCAGGGACGCACCCAGAAATAATATCGCGCCGCGTCTTTTTGATCAGAGACGCACCTGATCCTTATTATGCTCCGCGTCCCCACGCAGTGCGCCTGTTACTGTACTGCGTCCCAGACGCCCCTGAATCTTACTCTGCCCTGCGTCCCCACGCAGGTCTCTTCTTACTGCACTGCGTCCCGGCGCACTTGCCTTTCACTGAACCTGCGTACCTTCGGGTATGAATGATTTCAAGACTTTAAGAGTAACCCAAACAGTCAGATCTACAGATCTGATCATGCGCCAAAGAGATCTTAGTCTTTCAGAAGATTCGCCTTTTTAGATCTAGACCAGATCTAGCCTCATAAGATATTCAACCAAAGACATGCTCAAACCAAATGATCTCCTTTGCTTTATATAGGCAAGCTCCTCCTCAAATCATGGAACAATACCACGAGCCGACACCATAATAACACAATACCGTCGGCTAGATACCAAGAGTAAAACACAAGAAACCACCACGTGAGCTTTTCTCTGCCTTGAAATGTGTGCACTGGGTGGACGCACCTCCTGAAAGGCTGGCCTGCGACTCTGGACGCGGTCCCTGCAAGGTGTACCTGCGGGTACGCACCTTCTGAACTGATTTCCTGCGTCCTTATTTTTCAATAAATTGAGAGCCTTGTCATGGGAGTTGCCATCAAGTACAACATCTGTAACATATAGCCATACCAGAGAACATAATGCCAACAATCTCCCCCTTTGGACTTGATGGCAACCTTACAATCTTTAGCTTCATTCTCCCCCTTTGACATCAAGGGCAAAGGGGTATGCTCCCCCTAAGATCATGCTCCCCCTGAAAAAGAACCAGATCTGTAACAAAGAACCATAATCCACCATGAAAGAGATAGAGACATATTGCAGCTATTTCCAAGATCTTCTTCTGACCATCCTCCATAATGCCAACAATGCATTATATGCTCCCCCTGAACCTGTACCATCAATCAGAAAAGATTCAACAATAAGATGATGCATCAACAACCCCCAACTTTTGCCTGAGGTATTCAAAAGTGTCCCTGGGCAATGGTTTGGTGAGAATATCAGCAACTTGTTCCTTAGAAGGAACATACTCCAACTTGACCTTCTGTTCAAGCACTTGTTCCCGGAGAAAATGATACTTGATTGGTATGTGCTTGGTTTTTGAATGCATAACTGGATTCTTTGAGATGCTGATTGCACTTGTGTTATCACATAAGATGGGGATAGGTGGTGTACAAGTGATTTGAAAATCCTGCAAAGTCTGCATCATCCAAAGGAGTTGGGTGCAACAAGATGCAGCAGCAACATATTCCGCTTCAGCTGTAGACAAGGCAATTGAACTCTGTTTCTTGCTGAACCAAGATACCAGTCGAGAACCCATAAAGAACGCACCACCACTTGTGCTTTTCCTGTCATCCACACTTCCGGCCCAATCTGCATCTGTATAAGCATGAAGAGCAAGATCTGTATCTCTAGGATACCATAAGCCATAATTTTGAGTCCCTTGAAGATATTTGAAAATTCTCTTCACTGCCTGAAGATGAGTCTCCTTCGGATTTGCCTGAAATCTTCCAACTATTCCAACTGCATGCATGATGTCCGGTCGGGTACCTGTCAAATAAAGTAAACTTCCAATCATAGATCTGTAGGTTGGTTGATGTACTGCTGCAGATTCATCATTTGTACTGAGACTACATCCTGTGACCATGGGTGTACATACTGGTTTTGCATCTTCCATGCCATATTTCTTCAAAATCTGTTTGAGATACTTGGTTTGAGATAAAAAGATTTCTCCTTCCTTTTGTTGGATTTGCAAACCAAGGAAATATGTCAGTTCTCCTAGCAAGGACATTTCAAATTCTTTCTGCATGACCGAGGCAAAGCTTTGACTCATAGCTTCTTCATTGCTGCCAAAAATAATGTCATCTACATACACAACAAGTATTAGCAATTTGTCATTTTCAACTTTTATATAAAGATTGCTATCTGCTGAACCTTTTGAAAAACCTTGTTGATGAAGATATTTGTCCAAGCGGTAGTACCAAGCCCTTGGAGCTTGTTTGAGACCATAGAGGGCCTTTTTCAATCTGCATACAAGGTTTGGATCATTTCCAAGAATGAACCCATCTGGCTGTTCAATGTATACTTCTTCTTCCAAGTCTCCATTCAGAAAGGCTGATTTCACGTCCATTTGAAATACTTTGAAGTTTTGAAAACTTGAGAGAGCAAGAAACATTCGGATGGCCTCAAGTCTTGCAACAGGAGCAAAGGTTTCTTCAAAGTCTATTCCTTCTTGCTGTGCATACCCTTTACAAACAAGTCTGGCTTTATTTCTAATTACTTCTCCATTTTCATTCAATTTGTTTTTGAAGACCCATTTTGTCCCGATAACATTCTTATCTTTTGGTCTAGGAACCAGCTCCCAAGTGTTGTTCTTTTCGATCTGCTCAAGTTCTTCATCCATTGCTTTCACCCAACATTCATCTTTGCATGCCTCTTTCACATTTTGTGGTTCAGTTGAGGAGAGTAATGCTAAATAGCTTGAAGCTTCTGCAATTGTTCTTCGAGTTTGTACACCTGCTTCTTTCTGTCCCATAATCTGAGATTCTGGATGGTTCTTCTGAACATATCTGGATGGAGTCTTTTCTTCTATTCTTGTTTGCTCCTCTGGTTCTTCTTGAGATTCTTCTTCTTCATCATTCTGTCTTTGAGGGTAGCCTTCATCTTCTTCGATGTCTTCTCGATGTACTTGCCTAGGAATGTATCCCTTCTCATCAACCACTACATCAATGCTGTCAACAATTCTGCCAAGTCTTTTATTGTAGCATTTGTATGCTTTGCTATATGGAGAATAACCAAGAAGAATGCCTTCATCTGCTCTAGGTTCAAGTTTGCCAAGCTGCTCATCAGTATTCTTGATATAGCATTTGCTCCCAAAGATTTTGAAGTGCTTTACCGAAGGAGTCCTACCATTCCAAAGCTCATGAGGAGTTTGAGTGCTGTTCACCCGGACATTCGTTTTGTTGAGAATAACAACCGCAGCATGTGCAGCTTCACCCCAGAAAGTAGCGGGAGTTCCTGATTCATCAAGCATAGCACGAGCCATTTGTTGGATTGTTCTGTTCATTCTTTCCACAACTCCATTTTGCTGGGGAGTTCTTGCTGTAGAGAATTCTCTTCTTATCCCATGTTCTTCACAGAAATCGAAAAATTCATTTGACGTAAATTCCCCACCTCTGTCGGATCTGAGGCACTTAATTTTGTGACCTGATTCATTTTCCACCAAGGCTTTGAAGGATTTGAATTTTTCGAATGCTTCATCTTTGTGCTTCATAAGTCCTAACCAGACAAACCTGGAGAAATCGTCAATGAATAATATCAAGTATTCTTCTCCTCGAGGTGTTCTTTTCCTGAAGGGACCGCATGTATCTGTATGTACTAGCTCAAGAGGCATGCTAGCTGATCCTTCTTTCTCTGGAAAGTTAGTTCTGGTTTGTTTTCCAAACTGACATGATTTGCATATGGTGTTGTCAGGAATTTTGATATCTGGAAGATCGCGAACTGCCTGATATTTGCACGCTTTCCTTATTTGTGAGAAGCTTAGATGTCCCAACCTTCGATGCCATAACCAGTGCTCTTCATCCTTGCTCAGATATCATTGTTGTTGTCCTTCTTCAAATATGTACAGATTATTTGGAGTTCTTTTGCCTTTGAGCACTGTTTTACCTGTATCAAGATCACGAACAAGACATCCATTCGATCCGAATATAACCTCGGTTCTTTGATCACACATCTGGCTGACACTTAGAAGATTATGCTTCAATCCATCTACATACAAAACATTTCCAGCCTTGACCTTTTCTTTTAACTGAGCAATGCCTTTTCCTTTTATAGTTGCAGGAGTATCATTTCCAAAAGAGACTTTCTTTCCCTTTTCTAGAGCAGAATAAGATTCAAGTTTTTCTTTATCACCTGTCATATGCTTCGAACATCCACTGTCAATGTACCATAGATTTTCCTGTCCCTCTGCATAAAAAGCTATCCCGCATCTTTCTGTTTGAGGTTCCTTTATTCTCCATGTTTTGGTGCTTGAGGCTTGTTCCTTTTTCTGCTGAAACCTGCTCCTGCATTCAGAGTCTTCATGCCCAAAATTATTGCAAATAGAACATTCAACTTCATTTTCAAGAACCGAAAAGTTGTTATAGGTCCTTTTTGTAATCCCTGTCATACTTCTTTGTTTTTGAGCTTCCCTAGTCATGATTGTTTTATATGCAACACATTGAGCTGCTTTGTGACCAAAGTTATGACAAGAAAAGCATTGTCCATTGAAGAAACTTCTGCGGTTATCGAATCTACCAGCCAACTGATTGTAATTTCTATTTTCATCTATTCTTGAACCAAATTGAGAAGATTTTACCTGTGGCTGGTTCACCCTTAAGATGGATTGCCCCTGATAGTTTCTGTTTGTAATTCGTCCCTGCTTTACCTGATGATCTTCATTGTTCTTTTGCTCATTTCTTCTTGCTGCATCAAGATAACTCTTAGAGGTGGATGCTTGAGAGGTTTCTCCATTGTAGCCCAGACCTGTCTTGTTTAGAGGAGACCGCTGCACATTGATAATCTTATCCAAAGTTTCAGATCCTTTGACAAACTTAAGATTAATAGTTTTTGTTTTCTCAATCTCTTTTCTAAGACCAACAATTTCTCCTTCTAGTTTTTCAAGATGTTTTTCCTTTTCATCAATTTGAAATTGTAAAGTATCAATGATCACATTCTTTTCTTCTATACATCTCTTGAGTCTAGTAATTTCATCATAAAGGTTATCCACATCTATAGCATCCATATAATCATCATCTTCAAATGCCATTAACAACTTATATTCATTGCCTCGTTCATCTTCATCACTGTTCGATAGACCATCACTATCTTCATGGGTGTAGTAGCTTTTCTTATTTGCACTTTGTTTCTTGTTCCATCTAGCAGGTTCCTTTCCTTTATCCTTATAAGGACATTTTGCAGCATAATGACCTACTCTTCCACAAGCAAAGCATTTAAAAGGTAACTTACCTCTGAATCTTCCAGAACCTCTTTGAAGTTTTCTGACAAAATTTGATTCTTCTTCCTCTTCTTCTGGGACGTGGATTGCTTCATAATAATCTTCTTTACCTGATGCCTTGAAAGCAGCTTCTCTTCTGTCTGATGGACCTCCCTTTCTCATTTCATAAGCAGTTAGAATTCCATGTAGCTGAGACATAGTGAGAATTCGTAGATTTTCCTTTTCTTCTATAGCAGATACTTTAGATTCAAACTTGGGGGACAATGATCTTAGAACCTTTTCAACCACTATAGCCTCTCTTATTTCTTCACCCAAATTTTTCATACAATTAACAATTTCATCTACCCGAAGAAAATAGTTAGCCACACTTTCATCATTATACATCTTGAGAGTCTCATACTGAATCCTGAGAGTTTGAAGTTTAGCACGCTTTACCTGTTCATCTCCTTCATAGCTTGTGACAATTTTGTCCCATATCTCTTTTGCGGATTTGTAGTGCATTACCTTCATGAATTCCGTTTGGGATATACATCCTAACAGAGTACTGACTGCTTTTGCATTTGTTTCATACTTCTTTTTCTCAGCTGGATCTGTAGGAGTAGCTGAAGGAAAAGCGTAGCCTGTTTCAACAATGTCCCAAACTTCTGTACCAAGAGATTGAAGATATGCAGTAACTCTTACCTTCCAATAATTGAAGTTTGTCCCATCAAAAACCGGTGGCCTGATTGATGCTTCTCTCTCGTAGTTGCTCATGATGAACGATCTACCTTCAAGCGATCAAGCTTCTCTGAAGGACCTGCTCTGATACCAATTGTTGGAAATAATACTGAGAGGGGGGGTGAATCAGTATTATCTAGCAATTTAATAAATCTTCCTTATTTGATCTTTGAATTATTTTTGCATGTCAGTACCATAAAATAATGAGTATGAACAAAGACAACAGATAGTCACACCAAAGAACACAAGATGTAAGGTGGAAACCCAATGTGGGTGAAAACCACCTGCTGCAATATGTCTCTATCTTCTTTCAAATTAGAAACTCCTTTTACAATGATTTTGTACTGGTGCAGTCCTTTACCAGTACGCAGGCTGCAACCTGCAGAGAGCTACAACTCGCTCTCGTTTTCCAGTCTTCTCCTGGAAGGGAGCTACAACCCCCTACTTCTTTTCATAAAGCATCAAATGATCATCAAGTACATAACAGTTACAGTCCACTACAGTTATCAGATCAGTAATAACAGAACTAACCCAGAACACCTTATCAATAGAGAAATTCAATCAACAGAACATCTTAAGATAGAGACGCAGTTTTCCATTCTGTCGCCTGCGACCAGACGCCGTTAACCTTCTGCTCCCCTGCGTCCACACGCAGAGATCCTTCTGCTGCGCTGCGTGCCCACGCACTGTTCCTTCAACTGCACTGCGTCCTGTTGCTGCAGGGACGCACCCAGAAATAATATCGCGCCGCGTCTTTTTGATCAGAGACGCACCTGATCCTTATTATGCTCCGCGTCCCCACGCAGTGCGCCTGTTACTGTACTGCGTCCCGGACGCACCTGAATCTTACTCTGCCCTGCGTCCCCACGCAGGTCTCTTCTTACTGCACTGCGTCCCGGCGCACTTGCCTTTCACTGAACCTGCGTACCTTCGGGTATGAATGATTTCAAGACTTTAAGAGTAACCCAAACAGTCAGATCTACAGATCTGATCATGCGCCAAAGAGATCTCAGTCTTTCAGAAGATTCGCCTTTTTAGATCTAGACCAGATCTAGCCTCATAAGATATTCAACCAAAGACATGCTCAAACCAAATGATCTCCTTTGCTTTATATAGGCAAGCTCCTCCTCAAATCATGGAACAATACCACGAGCCGACACCATAATAACACAATACCGTCGGCTAGATACCAAGAGTAAAACACAAGAAACCCCCACGTGAGCTTTTCTCTGCCTTGAAATGTGTGCACTGGGTGGACGCACCTCCTGAAAGGTTGGCCTGCGACTCTGGACGCGGTCCCTGCAAGGTGTACCTGCGGGTACGCACCTTCTGAACTGATTTCCTGCGTCCTTCTTATTTTTCAATAAATTGAGAGCCTTGTCATGGGAGTTGCCATCAAGTACAACATCTGTAACATATAGCCATACCAGAGAACATAATGCCAACAAACTATACTTGATTAACGATTGATGTAAGGTGATTTACTATTTTTGGAAAATCATTCTTGAGATGCTAGACATGACTTTCTAATTTTAGAGAGTCACTCTAGAATTGTCAGAAATTAGTTTTTATTTAAGGAAATTCATCCCTGAGTTGCCAATTTTCAACAAAATTCCCGAAACTTTGAAAGGACAATGAAGAAAGCTTCTAGAAAGCTATTATATGCATCGAATCCATATTTTTATGTTTTCAACTTTTAATTTATTAGAACCTACGATTCACTAAATTTTGGGGATAGGTGGACAAAGGGATGGGTTTTGGGGATGGCTAGACTTTAGAGAGACCCCCTAAATTTCGCAATTTGACAATAGAAGATGGTACAATGTAATTAGTGTCAGTCTACATAATTGTATTTGTCAAAAGAAAAGAAAAATAAAAATTTATTGTAAAAGAAAAATTATTTTTGAAGCATGGGTTTCATGCTCTTTTTATTTATTTTCTAGGTCAAATCCTCCATTGAAAGCTTTTAGGTTTTGTCACGAGTCAAAATAGTCTTTGTCACGATTATTAGACCCTTCTTGGGCTTTTGTGTCATGTAAAAAGAATTATTTTTGAGTCAAAATGTCACTTGTCACCTCCACACCAGGTTGGCCCTGTCCTGATGAAGTTAGCCTAGATTACAGCTATTCGACCCAACAAAAGTAGTGTAAATAAAATTGCACTTCAACCTATTTGGCATCATCTCTATCACAAGTTCGATTTGCAACTCAAAGACTAGAAAAGAAGATCAAAGAGCAAGGAGAAGGAAGAAAGAAGCTAGGAAAGACAAAATCGAAGTTCTTGGGCATCTCTCTCTCACACGTGCGGAGTCTCCTAGGGTTTTTGGACAAGTAATCGGAGCTGAAATTTTGAAGTAGCTGCAATTTTGAAATTTTGTAGCTGGAAGGCCGAAATTCTAGATTGAAGCAGTATTTGGGGAACTGACACTTGGAGGATTTGACATAGATCATCTACTTGAAGGAAGGGCTGACTTGGTGATTGGAGGAGGTCTTTGTTAGGGTCAAAAGGTCTTGGATTGTCTCATTTTGATTTGAATCTACTAGTGGAAGAGTTGGACTAGGTTTTCCCCTGGATAGGGGTTTTGCCCTGGCTGAGTGCTTATATCTTGTGTTCCTTGTTCTTGTGATATTCATACATTTTAATTTGGTAATTGCTTGATGAAAGATAACATAATAAAGAAGTAAAAGAAACTAACATAAGTCACAAATAATTATGAAGAAAAGAGTAATCAAAACTTGATTCCTACATGCGTTGATTTCTCAACATGGCATTAGAGGTAAGGTGAAGGAAGGACTATTTGAAGATCACTTTGTTGGCTATCATTTGAAGGAAGGAAAGCAATCTTGGAAGAAAAGATCACTCTCTCAATGGCAAGTTATTTGAAGATGGGACTCAATCTCATGAAAATTGCAAGAAGCTTGGTTGGAAGGATCATTTACAATCTATCTAGGAGAGTCAAGAGTGGAGGATTCTTGGTTGCACTTATAGGTACACTTGATGATGACAATGCATGGATTATTGATAGTGGAGCCTCAAGACACATGATAGGAGAAAGTGGACAACTTCATACTCTATCAAAAGGATCATCATCACATGCAATGGAGCTTGGAGACAACAACAACTATGCAGTCAAGGGCCTTGGATCTACATCATTGAAGCTAGAAAGTGGAGCAAAGCTACACCTCAACAACATCCTCTATGTCCCAGGTTTGAAAAAGAATTTACTTTCCATTTCTTGTTTAGAAGATAAAGGAAATAGAGTTGCTTCTGTAGATGGTAAAGTTTTGGTTTGACGAAAGGATTGTAGTTTTGAAAAGGCAAGGGTTATTAGGGTTCATGAAGGAAGATTATATAGAGTTATAACTCCATCTCCTCAAGCCCTTGTTCATATGGAAATTAGTCCCATCGAACTTTGGCATAGAAGATATGGACACATTCACTACAAGATAATACCCTCTCTAAGTCAAATGGTGAAGGGCATCCCCAACATCAAGGAGGACCATGAAGGAGTATGCAAGGGTTGTGCCTTGGGAAAGAATACAAGGAAACCATTTACAAGCAATGACACAAGGTCTAAGGAAATATTAGACCTCATTCATTCTAATATATTGTTGAAATTTGGTATCGGAGGACAGGTGGTTTCCTTAGGCTTTGATCTTTGGCCTAGGGAAAAGTGTCCAAAAGAATTTAATTTTTCTCCTAAAGTCACTTTATAAGTTTATAAAGTTAAATCTAATTTAAAAGTGACTTTAAGTGATAAAGTTATTAAGTCTAATTTTAAAGTGACTTTTATAAAGTCAATGAAAAATTAGAAAGGAAAAGTGACTTTGGAAATAAATGACTAAGTGGGTCTTTATTAAAGTGGGGTGAATTAAAAAATAAAAAGTGAGATTTAAATGAGCATTTAATCTCAGCCTTAGATCTCAATCTATTTCAGCCATTGGATTTAGGGATCACCCAAAAGTCACTTGGATCACCCAAAAGTCACTTGGGGTTAGATTAAAGGAGGAAAAGGAGGAAAAGGTCATTCATTCTTTCATGAGCAGATTGAGAGAAGGAGAGCAAGAGAGCAAGGGATATTTCTGGACAGTGAGCTGCAGAGTTTCAGCAGAGCGGAGTTTCAACAGCGGAGTTTCAGCAGCGGAGTTTCAGCAGGGCGGAGTTTTAGCAAGGCTGAGTTTCAGCAAGGCTGAGATAAGTTGTAAAAGTTTGCTTGCTGATTTTTGCTGAATATTTCTCTTACTTTAAAAAGGCATTTTTCAGAAATAAAGAAGAGCTCTCAAACTGGTTTTCCCCAAGAGTTGTAGGGGGTTTTTCCAGGGTCATATTGACCAAAAATCTCAGTGTTTAAATGTGTTGTAATGGCTGTTTATTACTGCTGATTTTTATTTCTGCAATTTCCAGCATTCTGTAAAATTTCCAGAATTTGTGTTTTCAGCAAATTTATTTTTTCCAGCTTGTTAAATGTATGGTTATGGGAAAGGGCATTTAACTATATGGGAGAAATAAGGAGAAACTGAAAACCGGGGTGGGAAATGAGAAATTTCTACATGGTATGAGAGCTTGAGTGCTAAAATGCAGTTTGGAACAGCAAGGAGAAAAAATTACAGCTGCTGATTTTTCACTCAGAAAATTCCAGCAAGCTGATTTTTCACAAACAACAGTTTTTATCTTTACTACAGCAGTGCTATTTTTCAGTTTTAGGACAGCAGGATGTCATTGGGATTGAGGGTGGAGGATAGGTTGGATGGGCATACAAATTACAACGTTTGGAAGGAGAGAATGCAGAGTATCTTTGAGGAGGTAGAAGTCTGGGATATCATGGTGCATACCACACAGAACCCTGTTGTTGTGCCTACTGATGCTACTCAGTTGACAACTTATAATAAAAAGAACAACAAGGGTAAGAGGCTGATTCTAGACGGAATCAAAGACCATTGCATTTCTCATGTGAGAGGAAAGAGCAATGCCCATGAGATGTGGACAGCATTGTCCAATCTCTACCAGAGTACCAATGAGAACCGGAAGATGGTCCTGAAGGAGAAGCTGAAGAACATTAAGATGGGTAATGATAGTGCAGCTGGATATCTCACAAAGATTATTAATGTGAGAGATGAGTTGGCAGCGATTGGAGAGACCATTCCACCCATTGAGTTGGTGCGGATTGCAGTGAATGGCCTCCCCCGTTCATGGTTGAACTTTGCTGATGGGGTTTGTGCACGTGAGACCCTTCCCACATGGGAGAGGTTTTGGGATGATTGCGTTCAGATAGAGATCAGGAAAGGTTAGCTTGGGGCAACCAAGCCAGTTGAGCAGGATGAGGATGTAGCACTGGTGGCAGGAGGCAAGAAAGACAAAGGGAAGAAGCAGGCTTTCACAAGCAGTGGTGGGGGCAAAGGCAAAGGTAAAGGTAAACAGGGTGACACACAGAAGGACTATTCCAAGGTGAAGTGTTGGAATTGTCAAAAGATGGGACACTATGCAGTTGTGTGTCCGGAGAAGAAGAAGAAGAAGAGGAAGAACCAGGACGTGGCAGCTTCAGCAGAGATTGAGGACTTTGCAGGTCATTTTGACTGGGAGTGTGCGTTCACTACGTGTGAGTCCTTTAGTGCAGGATCACTTGCCACACAGGTTCAGAGGGAGCATGCTTTTCCCTCGATTAGCGGAGCATCTTCGAGTATCTAGTATGTGGACAATGGGGCTTCACGTCACATGACAGGAGTCCGTGAGTACTTCTCAGAGCTTTCAGAGAGTGGCACTGATATTGAGGTAGTACTCGGTGATGACAGAGTTGTCAGAGCAGTCGGGGTGGGGACACTGACATTTCAGAGGGAGTCCAAACCTCCCTTGAAGGTGTCAGATGTTCTTTATGTGCCAGGGATGAGGAAGAACCTCATATTCGTCTCAGCTTTGGAGGACAGAGGATATGAGGTACTGTTCAGGGGAGGACAGGTGTTGATGTATCCCAGGGGCACTCCAGCTGATTCAGCTAGAGTGATAGGTGTACGCCATGCAAAGGTGTACAAGTTTGCATTCCAGTCCCTTGTGGCATTGAGCAGTAGTACCGACAGCAGAGCTAGCAGTTCTGAGCTGTGTGAGATTTGGCACCGCAGGATGGGACATATGTATCATGGAGCCTTGAGGACATTGCGGGAGATCACTACAGGTGTGCCAGATTTCAGTACTGATCACTTTGATACTTGCAGAGGATGTGCGATGGGCAAGTTTGCCAAATCCCCTTTTCCCAGCAGTGACAACAGAGCGACTGGGATACTTGATTTGATTCATTCCGATGTGAGCGGTCGGATGTCTCATGTTTCCTTGAGTGGATATGAGTACTATGTTTTATTCATTGATAATCACTCCAGGAGGACCTGGATTTATTTTTTGAAGACCAAGAGTGAGGTCTTCAAGCGGTTTCAGGAGTTCAAAGCTCTTGTGGAGACACAGACAGGTCGAAAGATCAAGTCCCTGAGGTCGGACAATGGAGGAGAGTACACCCTTGGAGAGTTTGTTGACTATTGTGCGGAGGTAGGCATTAGGAGGGAGTTCATTGTTCCTTACAACCCCCAGCAGAACGGGGTTGCAGAGAGGAAGAACAGATCCATCATAGGGGCGGCCAAAGCCATGTTACATGATCAGGGGTTGCCATTGTTCTTGTGGGCAAAGGCCTGCAACACAGCTGTTTACTTGCAGAACAGGAGTCTGCATCGTGCCTTGGGGCACATGACTCTGAAGGAGGCTTTCTCTGGGAAGAAGCCTGATATTGGTCATCTTCATATCTTTGGATGCATTACATACTCCTATATACCCAAGGAGAAGAGGACCAAATTAGAGCCCACCGCAGAGAAGGGTATCTTTGTGGGCTACAGTGAGACCTCAAAGGCCTTTCGGATTTACATTCCTGCACAGAGGAGAGTTGTTGTCAGGCGGGATGTGAAGTTCGAGGAGGACAGGGCCTTTAGGAGGTCACGGGAGTTAGAGTATCTGGATCAGCCAAACCCTCAGCAGCAGTTGAGTCAGTCACAAGGATCCAGTGGGCAGGGATCAGGAGGATCTGGAGGTACATCTATGAGGATGTCAGGTCCGTCAGTGAGCAGTGGGTCATGAGCCAGAGGGGTGGTGCTCCGGGCAGCATGTAGAGCAGTTCACAGAGCAGTTCACTAGGGAGTCCACTGATGGATAGTTCACACGGTACCTCAGCTTCTACAGGTTCAGGTGCACGCAGGAGGACAACAGACAGACAGTCAGGAGTTCAGGCTCCTGATGATGATGGGGAGGAGGAGTTTCATTCTCCTATGGGAGAAGTGCACTCAGGGAAGAGGAAGCCCAAGTGGCTTCAGGACACCTTGAGAGATGCCACATCTGTTGCTGAGCCGAAGAGGCCGGTCAGAGAGAGTAGACCACCTGAGAGGTTTTGTAGCTATATGGCAATGGTTACCAGCATCCTTGACTCTAAGCCTTCTAGCTATGAGGAGGCAGCTAGCCAGCAGGTCTGGAGAGAGGCCATGCAGGAGGAGTATTCTTCTATCATGAAGAATGATGTTTGGGAGGTGGTGCCGAGGCCTGAGGGCAAATCCGTGGTTACTTCCAGATGGCTTTACAAGGTAAAGCATGCTGCAGATGGCAGCGTTGAGAAATTCAAAGCGAGGTTTGTAGCTAGAGGATTTTCCCAGGTAGAGGGAGTTGATTATGAGGAGACCTTCGCTCCCGTGGCTCGATATACTTCGATCCGCTCCATTATACCGATAGTAGCAGAGATGGGTTGGAAGATCCACCAGATGGATGTGAAGACTGCATTTCTCAATGGCTTCATACAGGAGGAGGTGTACATTGAGCAGCCACAGGGCTTTGAGGTGCATGGGAAGGAGTCCCATGTGTGCAGACTGAAGAAGGCCCTCTATGGCCTGAAGCAAGCTCCCAGAGCTTGGTACTCCAGGATAGATACATATTTGCAGGGGATGGGTTTCACAAAGAGTGAGGCAGATCCGAACCTTTACTTTATTGTGATTGTTGAGGAGCCTCTCATTCTGGTGCTGTATGTGGATGACTTGGTCATTAAAGGTGCAGAGAGACTCATAGAGCACTGCAAGAGAGATCTTGCGACGGAGTTTGAGATGAAGGACATCGGCTTGATGCATTACTTTTTGGGCTTGGAGGTGTGGCAGGAGGAGGGGCATTTCTTCCTGGGGCAGGGGAAGTATATTGTGGACATCCTTAGCAGATTCCACATGGAGGATTGTAGACCCATGTCGACATCGATGTTCACCAACTGGAAGAAGCTTCATTCTTCGGATTCCGAGTTGGTGGATCCCACATTGTACAGGCAGCTGATTGGTTCCTTGATGTATTTGGTCAACACTAGACCAGATATCTGTTTTGCAGTCAACACGATGAGTCAGTTTATGTGTGAGCCTAGGAAGGTTCACTGGGTGGCTGCAAAACACATTTTGCGGTACTTGCAGGGGACAATGGATTATGGTCTGGACTACAGGCAGGGAGATGGAGTGAGATTGGCAGGATACACTGATTCTGATTGGGCAGGTTGTGCTTCTGATAGGAAGAGCACTTCAGGGTGCTGTTTTGGGTTGGGTTCAGCAGTAGTGTCATGGTTCAGCCGGAAGCAGCAGTCAGTAGCACTGAGTTCAGCGGAAGCAGAGTATATGACAGCCAGTCTAGCTAGTTGTGAGGCTATCTGGCTTCGCAAGATGTTGTTTGGCTTATTTGGTCAGCCGTTGAGACCTTCAGTGATTTACTGTGATAATCAGAGTTGCATTAAACTCACAGAGAATCCAGTATTTCATGACAGGGCAAAGCATATCGGGATCAGATATCATTTCATCAGAGACTATGTTCAGAAGGGAGCTGTGAAGCTTGAGTATATTTCCACTGATGATCAGGTTGCAGATATTTTTACCAAAGCCTTACCACGGGGCAAGCATGTCTACTTCAGAGACAAGATGGGTGTGGTGAGGAACACCTTCCTCGGTAAGAGGGAGTGTTGAAATTTGGTACCGGAGGACAGGTGGTTCCCTTAGGCTTTGATCTTTGGCCTAGGGAAAAGTGTCCAAAAGAATTTAATTTTTCTCCTAAAGTGACTTTATAATTTTATAAAGTTAAATCTAATTTAAAAGTGACTTTAAGTGATAAAGTTACTAAGTCTAATTTTAAAGTGACTTTTATAAAGTCAATGAAAAATTAGAAAGGAAAAGTGACTTTGGAAATAAATGACTAAGTGGGTTTTTATTAAAGTGGGGTGAATTAAAAAATAAAAAGTGAGATTTAAATGAGCATTTAATCTCAGCCTTAGATTTCAATCTATTTCAGCCATTGAATTTAGGGATCACCCAAAAGTCACTTGGATCACCCAAAAGTCACTTGGGGTTAGATTAAAGGAGGAAAAAGAGAAAAAGGTCATTCATTCTTTCATGAGCAGATTGAGAGAAGGAGAGCAAGAGAGCAAGGGAGATTTCTGGACAGTGAGCTGCGGAGTTTCAGCAGAGCAAAGTTTTAGCAGAGCGGAGTTTCAGCAAGTCTGTATAGCGGAGTTTCAGCAGGGCGGAGTTTCCGCAAGGCTGAGTTTCAGCAAGGCTGAGTTAAGTTGTAAAAGTTTGCTTGTTGATTTTTGCTGAATATTTCTCTTACTGTAAAAAGGCATTTTCCAGAAATAAAGAAGAGCTCTCAAACTGGTTTTCCCCAAGAGTTGTAGGGGGTTTTTCTAGGGTCACATTGACAAAAAATCTCAGTGTTTAAATGTGTTGTAATGGCTGTTTATTACTGTTGATTTTTATTTCTGCAATTTTCAGCATTCTGTAAAATTTCCAGAATTTGTGTTTTCAGCAAATTTATTTTTTCCAGCTTGTTAAATGTATGGTTATGGGAAAGGGCATTTAACTATATGGGAGAAATAAGGAGAAACTGAAAACCGGGGTGGGAAATGATAAATTTCTACATATATGTGGGCCCATGTCTAATAAATTTCTTGGAGGCCATATTTACTATGTGACCTTCATTGATGATCATTCTAGAAAGACATGGCTCTATCTTCTCAAAACAAAGGACAAATTATTTGAAAAGTTCAAGACCCTGACCGAAAGAAAGATAGAAACTCTGAGATCCGACAATGGGGTGAATACACTTCAAATGAACTTATAACATATTGCAAAGAAGCATACATTAAGAGGGAGCTCATTGTTCCCTACAATCCCGAACAAAAAGGAGTAGCAGAAAGGAAGAATAGAACCATTGAAGAATGTATAAGGACTATGATAATTGATCAAGACCTACCAAAATTTCTATGGGGAAATCATGACAACAATGTACATACAAAATAGAAGTTCTCATAGAATCCTTGATAATATGACACTAGAAGAAGCATTCTTAGGGAAGAAGCCATGTGTAGACCATCTTCGAATCTTTGGATGTATTACATACATTCATGTTCCAAAAGACAAGCTAAAGAAGTTAGATTCTACAAGTATAAAAGGTATCTTCGTTGGTTATAACCTTTCATCAGAGGCTTATATAATCTACATCAAAGAAGAAAGAAAAATTGAATTTAGCAGAGATGCTATATTTGATGAAAATCATGGCTACAAAATATCCAAGGATATACCTATCGAGTCCGATGAAGAATATGTACCACTGTTTGAAAAAGAAGAGCAACATGACAAGTCACCTACAAACTTGGAGGGAGAAGGCCCAAGTGAACCTATCTAACCTACAATCATTCCCGAAACAAAGAAGAGGCCAAATTGGTTAAAAATTACACTTGAAGATGCTGAAGGACATGGCAAAAGACCACAAAAATACTCAGGGTATGCAACATACATGACGGAGTTAATCGAAACAAAACCAACTACCTTTGAAGAAGCCGTTCATCAAGATGAATGGAAGAAAACAATGCAGGAAGAATACCAATCTATGATGAAGAATGGGGTTTGGGAAATCGTTCCTAGACCTAGTGACAAATCTGTTCTCACTTCCAAATGGATTTACAAGATCAAACATGCCATTGATGGAAGCATAGACAAATACAAAGCAAGATTTGTTGCAAGGGGTTTCTTTCAAAAGGAAGGAATAGATTATGAAGAAACATTTTCTCCCATTGCCAGGTACACTACTATTAGATATTTGGTTTCTCTAGCTGCAACCTGCAACTATGGGACGGATATACATCAATTGAATGTTAAAGTAACATTTTTAAATAGAATCATTGATGAAGAAGTATATATTGAACAACCAGAAGGCTTTGAGATAAATAGCAGGGAAACTCATGTTTGCAGATTAAAGAAAGCTCTATATGGCTTGAAGCAAGCTCCTAGGGCTTGGTACGCAAGAATGGATGCCTATCTTTTAAGGATTGGCTTTGTCAAAAGTTCTGCAAATGCAAACCTCTACATCAAGATAGTGAAGAATGAACCAATTATTATACTTTTATATGTGGATGATTTATTTATTATAGGTGTGGAGCGCAAAATTCTAGAATGTAAGAAGTTGTTGGCAGTTGAATTTGAAATGAATGATCTCGGATTCATGCACTACTATTTGGGCTTTGGAAGTTTGTCAGAAACCCTGTGAGATATATCTTGTTCAAGGAAAGTATATAATCAAGATGTTACAAAAGTTCGATATGATGGATTCCAAGCCTATGACTACTCCCATGATCACAAATTTAAAGAAGTTGAGAAGGTCTAACTCTAGTCTCACTGATCCTACAAGTTATGGTAAGTTGGTGGGCTCTTTGATGTACTAGGTAAACATGAGACCTGATATATGTTTTGCTGCGAATGATCTTAGTCAATTTCAATTGGAGCCTCGTCATGACCATTGGATAGTTGCCAAGCACATTTTGAAATACCTATGTGGAACAATTCATCACTGCCTGAAGTATGATGGAAAGGAAGTTAAACAAACAAGTTTTACCGACTTTGATTGGGGTGGCAGTGAGACATATGGAAGAAGTAAAACTAAAGTTGGTCGTTGTTTTAGTTTGGGATCCATAATGATTTCGTGGATGAGTAGAAAACAAGATCCCGTTGCTTTAAGTAGTGTTGAATCCGAATATTTTGTTGCATGTGAAGTAGGAAAAGAAGTAGTTTGGTTAAGAAAACTCTTGTCAGATTTGTTTGGAGGACCACTGGATTCTAAAATGATAAATTGTGATAATCAAAACAACATCAAGATGTCTGAAGACCCCGTGTTTCATGCCAAGACAAAGCATATCAATAACAAGTACCACTACATTAGAAGTTTGGTGCAGGATGGGGCTGTGAAGCTACAATATATTTCGACAGATGAACAGTAGCTGACGTGTTGACGAGGTCTCTTCCAAATAAGAAGTTCAAATATTTCAGAAGCATGCTTGGATTGGTTGATATTACATATTTAGTGGATAGGGAGAGATGAATCATCTTGGGGCGACAAGATGCTTGGGAGGACATCTGGCTGGCTTGTGATGATGTCTAGATCCCAAAGTGGGGAGGGTGGCATTGGTCTTGGAGCTCCGACCTTGGATACACACCTAGATCCCTGGGTTGGTGTTAGAGCTAAAGCCTGATGGTACCTAGAGTGGCTAAAGCTTGGAACACACCTTAGTCCCACTCGATTAGATACCTTGGTCAGGGATCTAATCTCTAGCACTGCGCGTGCTGACTCTTCAAAGATTTTATCATTTTGAGTTCATCCATGTACCTATGTATATATGTAATTATGAATACCTCCCTAGTTAAGAGGGAGTGTTGAAAAATGTAACTAGTGTCAATCTTCATAATTGTATTTGTCAAAAGAAAAGAAAAAGAAAATTTTATTGTAAAAAAAATAATATTTTTGAAGCATGAGTTTCGTGCTATTTTTATTTATTTTCTAGGTTAAAGCCTCCATTGAAGGCTTCTAGGTTTTGTCACAAGTCAAAAGAGTCTTTGTCATAATTATTAGACCCTTGGGCTTTTGTATCATGTAAAAAGAATTATTTTTGATTCAAAATGTCACTTGTCTCCTCCACACCAAGTCGGCTTGGATTAGGGCTATTCGACCTAACAGAAGAAGTATAAATAGAAGTGCAATTCGACTTATTTGGCATCATCTCTCTCACAAGTTTGATTTGCAACTCGAAGGCTAGAAAAGAAGAGCGAAGAGCAAAGAGAAGGAAGAAAGACGTTGGGAAAGACAAAATCGAAGTTCTTGGGCATCTCTCTCTCACATGTTCGAAGTCTCCTAAGGTTTCTGGACAAGTAGCTGGGGCTGAAATTTTGAAGTAGCTACAGGTTTGAAATTTTGTCGCTGGGAGGTCGAAATTTTGGATTGAAGCAGTATTTGGAGCGCTGACACTTGGAGGATTTCAAGATCATCTACTTGAAGGAAGGGTTGACTTGGTGGTTGGAGGAGGCGTTTGTCGAGGTCGAAAGGTCTTAGATTGTCTTATTTTGATTTGAATCTACAAGTGGAAGAGTTGAACTAAGTTTTCCCCTGCATAGGGGTTTTGCCCTGGCTGAGTGCCTATATCTTGTGTTCCTTGTTCTTGTGATCTTCATACATTTTAATTTGGTAATTGCTTGATGAAAGATACCATAATAAAGAAGTAAAAGAAGCCAACATAAATCACAAGTAATTATCAAGAAAAGAGGAATCAAACCCTAATTCCTACATACATTGATTTCTCAACACCAGGGAACTCCCAAACATGGAACAGACATATAAACTATGAAGATTTGGTCAATAATCATTAATTCATAATAGTAATTATGAATAGATGTAAAATCACATCTAATTAGAGAATTTGAAATAGGTGAATTGTTGCTTTTCTAATTAGTAAATCTAAAAGAAAATACAATGATGCATCCATAAATCATCATGTGGGATCAAGACCCTTTGCACGCATCTTGAAGTTCCCATAAAAAAACCAAAACAAGATAATAAACGCTAGTGTTTGATTACATGTTTATAGTCTCATGCAAACTTGTCCCCAATTCACATTATCACTGCAACAATTCTTGAGCTAATTCTTGTACACCAAATGTCATGGAGAGAGAATTAACAAGAGTTAAGGTCTAGGGATATAATGAATCCTATCTAACATCAATCTATAATATCATTAGGTCTACTACATTTGAGAACCAAATAAACAATAATCTTTTTAACATCATCTTTTCTCTTTTTTCTAAAAAATGGAGGTGGGGGACTTCTTGACATATCCATTTGGTAGGGAATGATCAAATCAATGACTTTTGGAGTTGTGTTTAGGAGAAGTTCAACCAAAATCTGTCTAAGTATGGGTGTGTAGATTGGTCAATGTTCATGAGTGTAGAATTGCATATAGAAGAATTGGTGTAGGGTGCCATTGCCATGAGCAACTTCTGACGCCCTTCAGAGTGGGAGGCATGTCGTGGATGTGCTAAAAGTCAAGTGGCACAACCCAACACCACAACTAGGTGGTACATGTCCAAGTTTTGTCTTGCTAGCACTTATTCATGCAATTTGGCACATTGACCTCATTGTAGGTGCCAAGCAATTTAGCATGTTGGCCTTGGCGTAGGTACCAAAATAAAGTAATGAGGAGTTCACACTTTGACAAGCAGATGATCCATATTGCTTAGATGTTGTAGAGTTTGATAATTACTATCACAACATTGCAGACACATCAACATTCCATTCCATTTTGAAATTGATCAACATGCCTCTTACACCATTTTTAAATCCGAGGTTTTTTCTTAGAGAGAGACCAAGGTGGAAATTCTGTCCCATGACAGTAAGATGGATGTTCTCTGACTATCAACTAGCTAAACAAAATAAACATGATGAAAAGATTACCTTCACAAAGTTGAGAATACGCAGAGAGGCCTTGCTATGTTACAAAACCTTATGCAAGTGTAGGTAGACACTTGACGAGACTTGGGCCATGGCACGGGACAAAAATAAAACTTCGTTGTCAAGAGCAACTTCTATCTTATCAACTATCATTAGGATGTAGGAGAAACAACAATGGTTGTCTCTGTGATAAAAGTCAATCCAAATGGTAGATGCCTATATTCAAGAATTCTACTAAATGTTATATATGAAGAAATGAAGCTAGTCCCTGAGTTCATTGGTGGATTGGTCTCTTGACTCAAAAGGAGCTCAAAACATTTTACATTCACATTTGTTCACTCAAATCCTCACCAGTGGTTCAATGTCCCTGCACATGGATGTAGTGTTGAAAAATGTAACTACTATCGGTCTTCGTAATTGTATGAGTCATCATGTAATGAATTTGTCAAAAGAAAGAAAAATAAATTCTATTATAAAAGAAATTGACTTATTAAAGCATGGGTTTCATGCTTGTGCCAATGGTTGGTCAAAGCCTCCATTGTAGACCTCTAGGGTTTGTGTCAAGAATCCTTGTCCTTGTCATTATGTAATAGACCCTTCTTGAGTCAAGAAATAAATTTATTTTAGTGTCAAATAGGTCATTTAGGCTTCCTCCACCAAGTCGGCCTCAAAGAAGGACAAGTCAGCCTCATCAAGGGAATTTGACTTCACAGATTCACTATATAAAGGCAACAATTCGACGTCATTTGGTACATCAACCGAGAAGTTTGATCTGTAGTAAGCTAGAAGCAGTAAAAGGGTGAAAAATTCAAGGAAGGAGGGAAACCTAGCAAAGGAGAAGGAAGTCTTTGTCAAGCAAAAGAAGTTGAATTTCTCTCTCGTCTCACACATGCGAAGGAGCTGAAGCTGCAGGAGGGCCGAAATTGCTGTAGTAGCTGGGCCGAAATTCTGTCTTTGAAGCAGTATTGATGCAGTATTGTTGCAATTGATCTTTGGAGTCTGGAAGGGCAGTTTGAGGGCTGACTTGGAGGAGAAAGGTCATTTGGTCTGGTCTAAGGTCTTGGTATATCACAATTTGAATTTGCTAGTGGAAGAGTTTGACTGAGTTTTTCCCTAGAGAGGGGTTTTAGCCCTGGCTGAGTGCCTACGTCTGGTGTCATTGATCTTGGTGTTTTGATTTGATGACTGCTTGTTGAAAATAAGATAAAAGAGGAACATAAAGAAGATAATAAGAATACAAGAATAACACAAGTAATTATCAACATAAGAAAATCTTTCTGCCTTTCTGATTTTCTAACATGTACTGCTTTCAAGTTTCAACATACATGATGTTAAGTGCTTTCAAGAGGAGATGTGGCTGAGGAGATTGCTATCTATGTGAATTCTCTTTTTATATTAGCAGATTGCTATTTATGGAAGCTGCTACTTTTTTTGGATGGTGCTACTTTTAGAAAACATATTGCTATTTTTGGAAATGTGCTTTGTTGATTTTGGAGAACGTGCTTTTGATATTTTTTGAGAGGGCATCCCAAATCTGTAACTTCCAGGTACTAAAGACTGTTGGAAACGTAATCCTTGGGGTTATGTGTATTTGGTTCGTTCACTTGAATGGAAGGCGAAAAGCCTCAAGTGAAGGCCAACCATCATAGAAGTCCAAGAGACCTCTTGGAAGATGAAAATGCCAAATGTGCTTCTTAATAGTTTGGACTGTTTTCCTTCAGTTGTTTCTCTATCTGAAGGTTCCAGGATTAGCTCAAAAATGTTTATTCCATTTCATGCCTGTCACTGTATCTCCGGTTCCCATGGAGGCGGAACTGTCCCTCTGTATATGTGTCAGTGTGCCCTGTCAACTATGCTGTTTCTTT
The DNA here is from genome assembly GCA_031772625.1 of Pinus tabuliformis. Classification (NCBI taxonomy): domain Eukaryota; kingdom Viridiplantae; phylum Streptophyta; class Pinopsida; order Pinales; family Pinaceae; genus Pinus; species Pinus tabuliformis. The sequence continues at coordinate 1,148,907,068 of CM062820.1, read as the reverse complement.
ACGAAGTTCTCTGTGGACAGATTTGAGTGATGGTGCAGTGGATGAGTGGAAGCATTTCATTCTTGGAATCAGTTTTTGCTAGAATTGCTCTCTCCCTGTGGCATACTAGACTTTGCAGTAATGTGCTATGGCCAAATGGTAAACTAATCTATGTGTGTCTTTCCTTTGCCCACGGCTCAGCTAGACACACAGAGGCGTGACTGCCCCTCTGTATATGTGTCAGTGTGCCCTGTCAACTCTGCTGTTTCTTTATGCAGTTCTCTGTGGACATATTTGAGCGATGGTGCAATGGATGAGTGGAGGCATTTCATTTTTGGAATCAGTTTTTGCCAGAACTAGTCTTTCCCTGTGGCATACAGTATACTAGACTCTGCAGTAATGCGCTATGGCCAGCTGGTAAAATAATCTGTGTGTGCCTTTCCTTTGCCCATGGCTCAGCTAGACACATGCATGCTGACAGACTGCGGCATTTTCATGACCCAATTTCACCACTCATTCCACAGCGTATAGAATCAGTGCACTCTCTCTCCTCTTGTGTGCATTCTCTCTGTCATTGTGCATCAATTTCAGGGTTTCTATCTGTTTCACCTTCACGTTGTATTTGCACCCTTTTTAATTTGTTGAGTTTGGTATCATGTCCATCTTTTTATGAGCTAGAAAGCCTTCGCCCTCGACTCCATTATTGACATCTACAACCTCCAGGACAAATGATTGAGCATCTCTTAAATGCCTGCAACTACATGGCTCTTCTCCCTCCTAATATATGAGCTGTGTTCCATCAGTATGCGTAGCTTCTCCCATATGAGCTGCTTGCCATCAACGTGTGTAGTTTGATAGACCAGACAATTGGAAACAAGATAGCACAACAACAAATCACATCAAATAATAAAAATATTTGCTCCTGAGGAAGTTGTTCTCACACTTGGGTCTCAGATGAAGCACCTCACACTTGGGTCTCAGAAGAAGCACCCTTCACTTGGGTCTGGTGTTTGTCATTATCATACTTCATGGCCATTTGAAGTTCGGCTGTATGGAGGTTATGGTCTGCGATGAGGGCGGTGCAAGGGTGAAACTGTTCAGTGGCTCTGAAGTGTACACATCAGTGATTGAGATTCTGCATTTGGAGACAGAAAACGTTGATTTGGGATTCAAGCGGGCAATGAAGATTGATGATTTTGTTACCGAAGATATTTCAAAGCATTTATGGGGTCAACACTATGGGAAGGTGAATCCTTGTAGTTGAGGACCATGCACAAGCTTAAGTTGCTGGTCTGACCTGCCTTAGGTATGTTCAAACCCGGACTTGGGGATTCCGATGAACTATGCATACGAAGAATCACTGGTCGATGGATAAAATATTGTGTTGAGGCTGCAGCATCATCATCAAGTCGATATTCATACACCTGACCTGACTATTGTACTACAACTTACAAGTTAGAGGGAACACTAGTCCACTGTGGAGGCCGACTGGTCTTGGCAAAGGCACATATGGTGTTTGAAGGCTTGGGGTTACAAGCCAGACTATCAAGTCAAGCAAAAACAGACTGGCATTGAGATGAATGCAAGCTTGGCCTCTGAAGCTCATAAACTCCATCAACAATGTGCCTACAGCATTTGACATTTCAAAAGCTATTTCAGAGCAAGATGATTTGAAGGGAGACTTTATATCTGTTGCATGTTGACATTTGTAGTGCATCAAATTTATAAAAAAGAAAACGAAAAAAAAGGTGTATGCAGTCCTGCAAACCTATCGACTATAGACATCTTCTCACTAGTCTCAGTTTTGGAGATCTCTTGTAGGGCCTGTTAAAGCTGCCCTTAGCATCATATTCATAGTTGAGTCGCTGGCCAATGAAGGACACTCATATTCTTAGAGATAGTGTTTCCTGCTAAAGCTATCAATCTGCTAAAGCAAAGTCCTTTTGTGTCTTGGGTTCATCATTCCTTTTGATGTACTCGGCATTCTTGTAGCAAGACAATTTGTTCTCTCTACCAAGCCACATTAAGGCATTGGGAAGCACCATAGAAGTTAGTGTAGTTGAAAGGTGATGGACTGATGACATATTTGTTGAGAAAAAGGGTACTAAGGAGGTGTTTCTTCGTGTATTTTACCTTTGGCCTATGAAAACACATGAAACACCTTTTTAGTGGGTAGCTTTATGATTTATTAAAGTCATGTGCCTTTTAGTCGCTTTATAATGTTCAAAAAGTACTTAGTACTTTATTATATTAAAGTTACTCTATAACATTAAAGTGACTTTATGAGAAAAAAGTACATGGTGCAACTTAAAGTTTAAAGTGACTAGGGAAGCCATTAATGGAGGGGCATGAAAAAGGGGGTCAATGGGAGATTAGATCTCCACCCTTGATCAAGG